>BLBF01000063.1:487345-500440 GCA_015471245.1 Laticauda colubrina
GTGTCCTTCTACATACTCTGGACATACTGCAGACATCCTAGACATCCGAGATACATCCCAGATACAAACGTTTTGTCCATTTTAATCCTTTATATACGAGATGCATACACTTACATCCTTTCTATTTCTGTGCTACTAACGCTTTGTGGACATTCCGTGCACCTTTTGTTTCCTCCCTTTTTCCGTTTTCAGCTGCAGTGGATGTGAGTTGAGGGGATGGCCAGAGGATGGAGAGAGGATACAGCGGACGTTTAACAGATGATAACTAACATAGAACCTTTGTTGCCCGTATATGTCGCAGATGTACATCGTACGCGGTGGAAAGTTCATCCGTTCACAAAGTTTTGTGCAGCTCAAAACTTCTTGCGTGGATGAAATCTCAGTGAATGGATGCTTGAGGGATAGAGCATATGAAACACGTATGCAGTGAGTACACAATGGATGCATAGCATTTTCCAATGGATGGCAAGCTTTTTTTAACGTTTTACATCCTCTTTGCATTCGTAAGTGCAGTGGGACAGGGCCTTAAGGAAATGCTAATATTGTTATTGGGTGTGGTTCCTCAAACAGCCATAAGATGGAGCCAGAAACCTGGGTTGTTCTGTTCTGTTGTTGCTGAGAGTGTTGCCATTTCTGCATTTGCCTATTGACTATTGCTGATCATCATTATTCTTGATTTGATGTAAGTCTGTTACTGAACTCTTTGATACTGGACTTTGTTATTGGATTATCCCTGGAGTGAAAACTGACTGATTTAACCGTGAATGACTTGGACTGCTTGTTGGAGTTTGCTTAACCATTTACTGAAAGTAAAAGCCTCCATTTTACTATACAGTGTATCTGTGTGCTGTGTGTGTATTATTCTTCACTACGTCTCCCTGTGTGCACTCATTCTCCTAATGGGGAATTACCTCAACACTCTTTAGCGACCTTCTCACAAGCAAACAATGGGGAAGCCAGATTCACTTAACAACCATATTACTAAATTAGCAGTGCAGTGATTCACTTAACAACTGTGGCCAGAAAGGTCATAAAATGAGGCACAACACTCTTAACAAATATATAAGTTAACAACAGAAATGTTTGGCTCCTTTGTGGTCGTAAGTTGAGGATTAAAATAGAATAGAATAACAGAGTTGGAAGAGACCTTGGAGGTCTTCCAGTCCAATCCCCTGCTTAGGCAGGAAACCCTATACCATTTCAGACAAATCATTGTCCAATCTCTTCTTTAAAACCTCCAGTATTGGAGCATTCACAACTTCTGGAGGCAAGTTATTCCACTGATTAATTGTTCCAACTGTCAGGAAATTTCTCCTTAGTTCTAAGTTGCTTCTCTCGATTAGTTTCCATCCATTGCTTCTTGTCCTGTCCTCAGGTGTTCTGGAGAATAGCTTGACTCCCTCTTGCTTCCTGTAGCTGTATATCAAGCTTTCCTGCTTTCCCATAGTGGCTTTTTTTTGCCAAGTTCCAGGGCAGTGATCAGGCGTTTAGACAATTGGTTCTTTTAGATCCATAGGCTGCAAACACCGCAGTAAATAAAGGGATTTTAAGCATTATTAGCACAAGCAAACAAGAGGTAAAACCACAGCATACCAAGCAAAACGATACCCAAATTTCTTACAAACTGGAATTTCTTAATAACAGCAGAGATACCCCAAGGACAGTCAGTTTCCACAGTATCCAATATCAATATAACTTAGACTTATATACTACTTCATAGTGCTTTACAGCCTTTTCTATGCAGTTTACCAAGTCAGCATATTGCCCTTCCCCCAAATCTGGGTCCTCATTTTACTAACCTCGGAAGGATGAAAAACTTAGTACACTTTGAGCCAATGAGAATCAAACTGCCAAAATGCTGGCAATCAGCAGCATTAGCCTGTAATCTGCATTCTAACCACTGCACCAATACTTGGTTCTGTGAAGATGCTCCCAACAAATAACAATAATGCTAAGGTTTTTATCAAAAGCTGGCACATTGACTTCATGGCCCTGCTGTGGTCAGGAGACTGCAAATTGACCTTTACTGCGTGGTCCATGATTCTTGAGATGAGAATTGAAAGTCAGATTTTCACAATCAGAATAATTTTGAAACTACATGAAAATTTCCCTTTATTCCCTCTGTTCAATAAGCAAGGATGAAAAAACCAAGCAGGCTAGCTCAGAGTGAGTTCCAAATGTCTAGACTTTTCTTAATATGAAGAAGAAATCAAAATATGTCACTAAGATCCTTGGAATAATAATGGTCTTCCGCCTTGCCACTATACTGTGATTTGAGGCAATGGGTGTAATTGTGAACATGCCACTGAAGAAATGCATTTGGGTTTTCATTAGATGAAAGTAAACTGGAGTTGGCAAAGCACTGAAAAAGATGCTTTATGAAAGTTAGTGTGAGAATCCCTCTTTAAAGCTTGAAAGCTTCTGGTAGGGAATCCCAGAAAGGAGCCTTACAATTTTGTTGCTAATACCAACTTTGGAGATCATGTTTGAGTATTAATAACACTCGACTTTCCAAATGGCCCAATCCCAAAAGATGGTCTTCCTTGAATAGACTATGTTAAAATACATGTTCATCAGAGCCCTAAATCCTGATGCTGGGTTGTTGCCCTCCTACTGCCTCCTCCACGTCTCCTGATGTACTGGCCTGTCTCCTGGTAGCGCCTCCATGCTCTGGACACTACGCTGACAGACACAGCAAACCTTCTTGCCACAGCTCGCATTGATGTGCCATCCTGGATGAGCTGCATTACCTGAGCCACTTGTGTGGGTTGTAGACTGTCTCATGCTACCACTTGAGTGAAAGCACCGCCAGCATTCAAAAGTGACCAAACCATCAGCCAGAAAGCAGAGGAACTGAGACCTGGTCTGTGGTCACCACCTGTAGAACCACTTCTTTATTGGGGATGTCTTGCTAACTGCCTATGCTTTCCACCTGTTGTCTATTCCATTTGCACAACATTTTTCACACAATTGTTGCAGCATTCCCCTTGGTCATGTGATTTACATTCCGATGCTTGGCAACTGCTTCATATTTATGATGATTGCAGTGTCCTGGGGTCATGTGATCCCCTTTTGTTACCTTCTGACAACCAAGGTCAACGGGGAAGCCAGATTCATTTAACCACTAATTTAACAACTGCAATGGAGCAAGAAAAGTTGTAAAATGGGAACAAAACTTACTTAACAAATTTCTCAATAACAAACATTTTGGGCTCAATTGTGGTCATAAGTTGAGGACTACCTGTCATTTATATTATCTTGATATAGTACCTGATTTATATAAGGTGCCTGTTGGGAACCAAATTCTTTAACTTAACTCCAATAACAGAGTCAAAAGCCACTTTAAAATCGCTAAAATAGCAAAAACTATCTTTCAGGAAAACAGAAAAGAAGGAAGATTTGTTCCTGTGGCAATAAACATTTTAATGCCAAAATTGCATTTCAAATTTTATATGGAGGGGAGGACAAGGAAGGATTGTTTCAGGAAATCCTAAATGAATCATTTGTAGAAATGTGGCTTAAACACGTGACTCAAAATATTCATCAGATTGGCATTGATTCTGATTGTTTATTCTCCAGGGGTATGTCAGCAACAATTATATTTATATTTGTACTCTAGGGATGTTTCCTGCAAAGTACTTGTTCATTGAAATCTTTTTGATACAGTAATATTTTAATTTAGAATTAAAAAGATAAAAACTAATATGAAGTAAAAAAGGGGTGAGTAGGCACAGACTGCAGTTCCAGCAAGATGGCCTCTGCCTTGTCTCCCAGTTTCAAATCTGCCCAAAACTATTGTCTTGTAGTCTCCTCATGCAGAGCAGCCTTTGTGGGTGATTCTAAAGTCTTCTCCTTGTTCAGAGAAGAATTATGAAGAGCTGGTCTAATTGCTGGCTCTTCTTTTTGCTATGGTCGTCCATCTTCAATTTATCATTCCTTCCCCAGATTTCTTTTATCCAGCAAAATCAATTAGTGATGCTGATTGAACTACTTAGGATTAAAATTTCACCCTATGGTCAGTCTCATTCTCAGCATTCCAGAATGATTTGAAGTGGACTATTCAAACATCAGAAAAACTGTGTGTATAGAAATTATGCCTTATAAAGACTGACTGTAGATGAAGTGCATTGTTGGGTCATATATCTTAGTGAGTTTAAACTATAACAATTCTGCCGAAATGTAAGAAGCATTGAGACTGCCCCATGGACGCTACAGTTGATTGCCCTCTATATTTATGCTATAGATCAGCTGCATTGGTCCCTAATATATTTGTTTCAATGCTATAAATCAGATAAAAGAAACTTCTTCCACTTAGTTTGGATGATTATCCATACACTTATATAAGAGGAAAAAAAATAATTTGCATTGATATAGAAGAGTGAGGTGATCAACAAAGCTGATCCCTTATGCTTCCAATTCTGAATAATTCAAAAGATAAAACATATTTCTTGTAGCAATTACTCTTTTCCCTCCCTCCATATAAATCCAATTAGATCAGGTTTTCATTCCTCTTGTCAGCAGCTGGCATAGCTGCTAGACTTCAACCAACTGCTTTCATTTCATTAAATGTAGTTTTCTTGTGGTTGTGACAACTCTACTAAAGAATACAGTTTCACCTGTTTTCCATTCTTTGCACATTTATGAACTAGCAGTTGTTATTTCAAAGGTTTTTTTTCCAACACTTAAAGTATGATTTGAACAATTTATACCTTAAGCCACAAACTACAGAGAAGCTACACTTGCAATTCATAGTAGATAAATTACTTAAGGAATAGGGTCTTCCAATTATTATTGATTAATGAAATCTTATCTCTGTGTAAATGAATGACAGAATGCCCATGAATTTAAAAGGGTGAAGACTAAGATCCTCCACTGGATGTTTACTGACTGTTTTCTTTCAAAACAAGAAAAAACATAAAGAAGTAAAGGGAGAAATCTTCAAGAATTTACACTCTACAGAATTCAAGCCTGCATATTTAGCCAAAGAAAGAGGTTTTATAACTTCCCTACCAGATATCTAGTAATGATTATAAAATTCCAGCACTCCACAGATAAATCAAACGTCCCAATAATTTTGGGTTGGTGGGCACATCTGAGCATCTCACCAATTGGTCGCCAACTTTCTATCTCCGCTGCCATGGCAGCAAGATCAATCACAAAAGGAAATTTCCCAAAACACAAACTGAAGATTCAAAAAACAAAAACAAATAAAAATTTACTGGGCTGAACAGTTTTCTGCCATAATATTGAGTTCACAAGAAACTAAACAAGTGATGATGCTTGAGCTCAAAATGTTCAATTATGCTGTATATTGGTCCCCACAAAGCAAAAGACCACAGCTGTTTCACAGAAAACTAACTGTTGATGCTCAGAAAAGCAGTGACACTGGAAGGCATTTTAAAGTGAAGTTTACAAAATTATTTCTTTAAAAAGGAGAATACAGCTTTTGGCACTTCAAGGGGGCTTTATTCAATCTTTCTGAACTACAGTTAATCCTTGACTTACAACCATTTGTTCAGCGATCATTCAAACTTAAAACCTCATTGAAAAAAAGTGGTTTTTCACACAACCATTGCAGCATCCCCTAGTCACGTGATCAAAATTTGGAAGTTTGGCAACTGGCATTTAGGACAGTTGCAGCGTCTGGGGTCATGTGATCACCTTTTGCAACTTTCTGACTAGCAAAGCTAATGGGGAAACCAGATTCACTTAACAACTGTGTCACTAATTTAACAACTGCAGTGATTCACTTAAAAATTTGTTTAACAAACTAAGGGCAGGGTAAACAAAACCACTGAGACGCAACAAGGGATGATCTTAGCAATTTTCCTAAGGCACAGTGGAATAGGTGAAATAGCTGACACAGAAAAGCATCAGACTAAAGGGGCATCTGGTGGGTTTCAGAGATAAATGGCAGTGGTTCTGTGAATATCTTTTTTAAGTTAACAATTTCTATCACCTGAAAACATTTTAAAACGTTTATAATGTTTTCCTCCTCCTGTCTACACCAGGAGGAGGAAAGGAAGAGAAGGTATGTTCTAGAAGTATCAGAGTTTCTGCCCCATTCTTTGCTAGATATATTAATAAAGGTCAAAAAGACAATGATTGCAGTTGTGAATCTGCTTTATCTGGGCACCAAGCAATATCCTGTTTTATCCTGTTTTTAAAGAGAATTCATTTCTGGTTGCAGAAACTCTTCATACTTACATAGAAAAATTCAATATTTCACATGTTAGAGAATGATTACTGTTAGAAATTATAATGAATGGGCTGAGATTCTATGTAGAAGGAACAGATGTGCTATACAAATGGCACTTTTTTAAAAAAATGGCTATATTTCTTGTAGAATTGAACATTTATACAGCGAATTCAAATAAAATGTATGCGTTCCAATATAAATGCTAATGATTAAAGATCATCTAACAGAGTAATAATTGCCCAAACTATGCCAAGTAAATGTTTGTTTAAAGCAAGGTTTAAAACATGGGTATCCAACCTTTTGGCTTGCCTGGGCTGCACTGAGTGAAGAGGAATTGTATAAAATATATAATATAGTTATACAGTATATAAGTCACATGTTAAAAGTTTATGGTTTTGTGGGTGCACATTACCAGCTGTCCAGGACTGCATGTGGTCTGTGGGTTGAGCATACCTGGTTTACAGTATAATAAATTATTAACAGAAAAGAGCAACAGGTAAAAATAAAATCATATATGGGCAAAAGGCATTAATGAGGGGTTACAAAATAGTTTAATTTAATATATGACTGGGCTCATTGATAAGGCTTAACATGTTTCATTTTTTATTTATTTTATTAAATTTATTTCCCACCCATCTCACTACAAGGCGACTCTTGTTGTGCCATTGCATATTTTAGAAACTATCCATTGTGGTTTGTATTATTGTCAGAGTCTATGACTTACTGTATGGAATGTTTAGACAAATCCCGACTTAATGCCATAAGGAAGGCTGTCTCTGAGTAAAATAAAAAATTTTTTTGTCCACATGCAGCCTCTGAGCTGCCAAGTTGCTTTTAGCACTAAATTAGATTAACCACACAGTTTAGAATTGCTTATAAGGTGGAAGAGTTAAAGTGGGGCATAATGGAAACTGTAAATAACACTATATTTGCGTATATTTACAGGATTTCTAAATATGTCCACATTCAGCAAGATAGATTAATATTAATGAGATATAAGTAAAAAGGTATTGTAATCACTATATCACATTTCTTACGTTAATGGATCTGGGCTGTTCACTTTTTCCAGAACTGGAAAGGAGGGGAGGATATGACTTTTTAAAAGATTACTGATTTTTTTTTGTAAATGCTCAAATAGTAGATCTGTTCGAGTAAATGTGTCTCATAATTCCATCAGATTTTGGTCAAATTTGATCAGTCAAATTAGTTCAGTAAACTATGCTGATACTGATTTGAGTGCAAGTAAAAAAGTTAAGCAATGTAGTATTCACATACAGCTTACAAAATTATATATATTTCTGTTCACTCCCACCAACACTGACAGGGCAAGCCACTAGGGCATAAACTGAGAATAAATGTCAACTCATAAAACATTTTGTATACATGGACAACAGAAATGGGGAAACCAGATTCACTTAACAACTGTGTCAGTTGGGGGGAGTTTCAAAGAGCAGGCAGCAGTGTGGAACTGAAAGTACATTCCGTTCATATTTTCTTCAAAGTCTGATAAGATGACTGAAGCTTCTGCCATGAAAAAATCTAATTGGAGAGCATGATTGATGACTCTTGGCTATGGATGTTTTTTGTTGGATGATACACCCAGAGGGGTGGGGGGGGGGAGCAGGATCAAGGGTGTCAGTGAATTACATGTCTCAGAGTTGGCTATGCCCAGGTAAATGCCGGACATAGAATGTTAACTTCAAGTAAATATTGTTCAGTTTTGAGAGCGTGGCTCAAGGTTCATGATTTAATTGGAGTAACTGCCGGAATCCTGACAGATCCTGACTTCATAGTGGAGTTGTCAAAAGGTGGAGGAAACACTATGATCTGGATTGTAATAGACTTATTTTCCAAACAGACGCATTTCATACTTTGCAGTGAGCTTCCCTTAGCCCGCCAGTTAGCCAAGCTGTTCCTGAAGCACATCTACCAGCTGCATGGAGCACCACGGAGAATGATCTGAGACAGAGGGGTCCAATTCACAGCCAAATTTTGGAGGGAGTTCCTTGGGTTGTCCAAGGGTCTTAGCTCGGCCTTTCATCCAAGCACCAATTGGGAGGCAGAGAAATTGAACACCATTGTCGAGCAGTATCTGAGGTGCTACGTGAATTATCAGCAGTCCAATTGGGCCTTTCGCAGAGGTCATGTACAATGTTGTTGTTCACAGTAACACAGGACTAGCCCCTTCAAGGTAGTGAGCGGCATGGACTTCATCCCAATGCCTGAGTATCTAAGGGATGGATGACTGAAGCTTCTGCCACACAAAAATCTAATTGGAGAGCATGATTGATGACTCTTGGCTATGGACATTTTTTGTTGAATGATACTCCCAGAGGGGTGGGGGGGGAAGCAGGATCACGTGTGAATTACGTATCTGAGAGTTTGCTACGCCCAGATAAATGCCAGACATAGAATGTTAATTTCAAATAAATCTTTTTTTAGTTTTGGGAGTGTGGCTCGAGGCTCATGATTTAATTGGAGTAACTGCCGGAATCCTGACAACCCACTTCTTACTGGCTCTGAATGATGTTACCTAGTTTGGGTAATGAATCTTCTGCAAGAAAACAACCAAGTTCAGAAAGCACCAAGTTCATGTCAATGTCAATCTTGAGTTACAAAAATTCTCCTTTAATTTTCTGTTTGTTACACAGTATTGTACGCAAATTATTCAGGGTTTCCACATCTTTTTTGTTGAATCACTTAGTATCAGGGGTGGGATTCTACTGGTTCTCACCTATTCGCTAGAACCTGTTGTTAACTTTCTAAGCAGTTTGGCGACCCGGCTGTTGGAAGAAATCACTTTTTTCCACTTTACAGGCTAATCCTGTAAGGAAGGCAGGAAACATTCTGGTGTTGTTTCTAGCCTAATCTTTATTGTCCTGCTTACAGAAACTGCCTCTCTGTTTCTCCATTAACCCTTATTACATTCTTAGTAATACGGCGAGAATTCCTGTTGCCTGAGCTTCTCCAGAATTTTTTTTCCTTGTTGGTACTTTGTTGGGGCTTAACTTACTTAAAGGGGAAGGGTTCTTTGAAGCTTTTTACACTGCTGTTGGGAGGAAATACTCCTGTTGGAGTTCTTTCAGCCGGGATGCAATGATCAGTAATCTGAAGAAATAATTGAATAACGAAACAGAACTGCCAGAAAGAAACTTTTAATGACAAGGAACCAAGATGAGTGACATTTAGCAAAGCTTCTTGGCTAGCTAGAAAGATTGACATTCACACATGAGTTTACCTACCCTTTCTGAGTTTTGGTCTAAAACTGGTTTAATTCTGTGCTTGGTGACATTTAATCCTGTGTTTATTGATAGGATAATGCTCCCTATTCCACTTTGTTTGACTGCTTTAGTGGTTCCTGGCACTGTCCTTTTGGGGTGTACTTCTAAGAGGCAGGATGCAAGCTTGGCACTGATATTTTTACTGCCTTTCTAGGGAGCATGTGATCTTTCCTTAAACCTGGATGGTTTTCTTAGGATATCTTGTGAGGTGAGTGAGACCAGCTGGTATATTTAAGTGGTGCAAATGGATCTAAGGATTGCTTCTCCTGGGCTTGCTTTTTCTGGAGAACTTAAATGACCTCTCTGCTAAAGGGTTTCACTTTATGAGTTAAGAGTTGACTCCTAATAGTTATTGCATTTTAACAATTTTAATTCCCAGCACACTGACTGATTTGTGGCTTGCACATCTTTTTAATCTAATGACTGATATTTAGGGCAGCATTTTGCAAGCAAAGAAGCTTTTTGTATTTTTGTACAGGTAATCCTTGACTTACAATTCATTTAGTGACCATTCAAAGTTACAATGGCACAGAACAAAGTGACTTATCGTTTTTCACACTTACAATCGTTGAAGCATCCCTACGGTCGTGAGAGGCCAGGCAAGGAGAAGCGCCCTCGACGTGAGTGATGTCGAGTTGGCCATGCCTACCCAGTCACATGACCACCCAGCCACGCCTACTCAGGGCAGAGAACCGGTTAACTTATTTGAATCCCACTGCTTAGTATTGGTTAAATTGGTTCAGACTTTTGAACTTTTGTTACAGATTAGTCTTTGTTTTCATTTCTGAACTGTGAAAAATAGCAGTTCCAGTTCCTTCCTTTAGCTTGTAGAATGTCATATAAAGGCTAACAGCAGAAACTATACAAGTGCAGCAAATCCAGAGAAGAGTGAAACTTTCTTTAAGATTGGTGAAGTTGTACTTGAAATCCTAAACCCTATCTGGTTATTGAAGCCCATGGAAAGAAATTGTACATGAATAGAAGCGAGATGACAGATTCATCCCCCTCCATTGCTTCTTTTTATTATTATTATTAAAATGAAACTTCTGAGACAGGAAGCTTCTGAGTTTCTCCACTCCCGCCTTTCCAAAGCATGGAGAGGAATTATAGAAGGCAAGGCCAGTGAGGTTTTTTTTTAATGTTTTCCACCCATTTGCACTGTACATGCATGAACAATCAAACAGGCCTATGTGGTAGTTTAAAGCAGTTCACAAAAGTCTTCACCCTAGAATAGCTTTACAATTGACAGCAAGCAGATATTATGAATCAATTCCAGCATTGTAAGCCTGGTAGTATAGTAGACTAGAGTAACTGTCTTCATCCAAAGATCTTCCTGCATGCTATACTGGTAGAAACCATGGCATGCAATGTGTCCATGGATGACCATATAGATCAGTAAGTAAATTATAAAATCAATTATCTAGTGATCTTACCCACTACCGCTCTGTGCAGCGATCATTCAACCATCTCTGGCTGATGATTATATGTCCTTTGTTTGAAAACCTCAAGCAAAGGAAAAAAGATTACTTCATATGACAGTCTGATGTACACTCATACTTACGTGGTTCAGGAAGTTTCTCCTGATATCTAATCTGATCCTGCTTCCTTGTAGTTTTAACACTCTGTTTTCTGGAGCAGCAAGTTCACTCCCTACCCAGTTCTGGAATTCTTCCTGTCCTGGGCACAATGTGCAAACATTGGGGGTTTGAAAATCATGAGAAACCCTGACAAGAAACAGCAGCCATCTCTTCAAGAGATGAGATTAATCCACGAAAAGCTACACTGACTAGATCCAGTCTCCCAGGGAAGTCCTCAAACAGAGCATTGAAGGTGGGCAGATCACCATTCCTCTTCTTTTACTTTGTGTCTTGCTGCTGTCAAAGCCTTCTCCTCCTTTAAATGATTCTCCCCCTCCTTCAAATTTCTGCAGCCTGTACACGTAGTCTTCATTTAGTGATGGTTTGAAGTTACAAAGCAACTTCAAAAAAAGTTTACCCAAGACCAATTTTTAGTTATGACCGTTGCAGCATCCTCATGGTCACATGATGCTTGACAATTGACTCATGTTTGTGATGGTTGCAGCATCCTGGATCCCATTTTGCAACTTCCTCATAAGCAAAGTCAATTGAGGATGCCAGATGCACTTAACAAACCATGTTATTAATGTAAGAATTGCAGGGATTCGCTGAACAAATGTGTTGGGGAAAATCGTAAAATGGGTCAAAACTCACTTAACAAATTTCTCAACATAACTTTTGGGCTCAACTGTGGTCATAATTCGAGGACTACCCGCAGTACCTAGAAGTACACATCCTGAACTTTTAAGCAGGAGGATGAAAATCGGTGCAGGCTCTTTTTCTTAAGGTGACACAAAATAAGAGAGCTGGAAGAGACCTTCCAACTTGAGGCTCTTCTAAGTCCAATCGATCCTCCCTTCTTACTTAAGCGAGAGCCACAAAAGTTCATTCATTCCCAGAAAAACAGACTCGGGCTCCAGCCAGACTCGGGCTCCCTTGCTCGGACAAAAGGGGCGGGGGGGGGGAAGGTTCGCCAACAGCACGACTAACCACTATCAGCTCCCCTTCATTTACCATTAGGAGAAACGGTATGGAAATCGCAACCTGTTTCCTACCGTAATAAAAGCGACCAAAAAAAAAAAAAAAAAAAACCAGAAGCAGCGCTCCTGGGGCGCCTTCGCCTTTTCACGCCCGGGGTTCTTTTTAAACGGAGCCCTCATGAGGAAACACGTCCCGTCGGGGACGCGGCGGTCTCAGCTTGGCAAAAGCCCGAAAGGTTGCGCGTTGCGGAAAGAGCTTTTCCCTCATTCCTTTCGCCCAAAAGAAAAAGCGGGGGAAATGGGCGCGGGCAAGAAAACGCTGCTCTCCCGAAAGCAAAAGCGGGGGTTGTGGGGGGGGGGGGGGGGCGAGGTGAGGGCGGCGTCTTCCAAAATAACTGGGCGTTGCTGGACGAGTTGTCGAGTCATGCGGCTCTCTTCCTCCCCAACCCGCGCCCGGGCAAGATTCCGAAGGAAGTGACGAGCGGTGGGGGACAGAGACGTCAGAAGGTTTTTTTTTTTAATTTTTATATTTTTATATAACATTTACATACCAAATTAAAATAGCTAATATCTCTCTCCATATAAATGGATATAACGTTATATATACACACACACCACGTACACACACACACACACATATCAATATATATGTCAATATATATATTGATTGCTTATTGTACCCTATGACTATGGGTACCTTACCCTATGACAGAATGAGATTCTGCTGAAACTACAACTTTAAAAGCCCAACTACAATGACGTAGGATAATACCCAAAGGAAGCTGAACAGCACACATGTAAGTACCCGCGAAAACTTAAAAAAACAAATATATATAGATAGATAGATATACATATATATTTGTTTTTTTAAGTTTTCGCGGGTAGTTACATGTGTGCTGTTCAGCTTCCTTCGGGTATTATCCCACGTCATTGTAGTGCTTTTAAAGTTGTAGCAACGTTTCAGCAGAATCTCATCTGCCATCCTCAGGCCTCTGTATAGAGTGTATAGGCCTCTATACAGAGGCCTGAGGATGGCAGATGAGATTCTGCTGAAACGT
>BLBF01000063.1:500540-520585 GCA_015471245.1 Laticauda colubrina
CTCTATACAGAGGCCTGAGGATGGCAGATGAGATTCTGCTGAAACGTTGCTACAACTTTAACAGAACTACAATGACGTGGGAGAATACCCGAAGGAAGCTAAACAGCACACATGGAAGTACCCGCGAAAGCCTAAAAAAACAAATATACATATAATCTCCAATTGGATCAGTTAAACAAAGATTTGCTAGCACTATACCTGGAACTGAGCAGCAAAATCCACCCTCTACTTTGGGATAAGATAAAACAACTTACAACTTGGAGAGCTGAAACTGAAACCACTTACAAAAATGACAAACTCTTGAAGAAACTAAAGAAATTAGAACATGACAAGAAAGCCCCCAACAACTCACAATAACACCTGAAACAATTAGTATATAATGTTTCCAACAACTCACAATAACACCAACAACTGCCCCCAACAACTCACAATAACACCTGAAACAATTAGTATATAATGTTTCCAACAGAGAACTCACCAAAACAGAAACAGATGTCCTAATCAAAGGATTCAATTATGCTATAGCACCCAAAAAAATCCCCACAGAATCCATATGTGCAGTAGAATCCAGCCTAACAAAATTAAATACAGATGAAGCCGATAGAATAAGACACCAAGTTACTAACATCCTATGCACAAGCAAACCACCGAAAAGCAACCTGCACAAAGAGGAACTAAAAGCCTTGCAAGCCCTAAAAAACGACAGCAGCATCATCATACTTCGAACACACAACGGTAATGCCACAGTAGTAATGGATAGAAAAGGCTACGAAATAAAATTGACAGACCTACTCCAAGACTCCACATACAAACCCATAAACACGGACCCAACCACATATCTGGAAAAATTAACCAAGAAGAAAATTATAACCAGCCACATAAGCAAAGAGATCCAACCGATGATCATCCCAAGAAAAAAATCTTCCAGATGCCCCAAACTATACGGCCTCCCAAAAATACACAAAGAAGGTATACCTCTCAGACCCAAAGTCAGCTCCAGAGGAGCACCACTACAAAACCTAGCTAAACACTTAGCAAAGCAGCTACAGCCCCATGCTGAAACAGCAGCTTCACATGTACAAAATTCATACCACTTCTTAGAAATGATCAAAGATCTACACGTGGAACAAGAAGATCTGCTTGTAAGTTTCGACGTGGTTTCACTATTCACTCAAGTCCCAATAAAAGAAACTCTTGAAATCATCAAAAATAAATATCAACCAGCTAAAGACCTCATGGAACTAACAAAACACTGCTTAACCAACACATATTTCATATACAAAGGACAAAGATACAAGCAAATTGAAGGAGCCTCTATGGGATCACCACTGTCACCCGTCATTGCAAACCTGTTCATGGAAGAATTCGAATCCAGAGCCCTGGCTAATGCCACCCACAAACCCAAACTGTGGCTAAGATACATCGATGACACATTTGTGATTTGGCCCCATGGAAAAGAAAACCTAAATAATTTCCTAACACACCTAAACAGCACACATCCCAAAATCAAGTTCACCATGAAAACAGAGACAAACAACTACCATTCCTAGATGTGCTAATCTACAAAAAAACAGATGGCACACTAGAAGAAAGCACACACCAACCACTACCTCAACGCCCAATCCCACCACCACCCAGCACATATAAACTCCGTGGCCAAAACACTAATTGCCAGAACCAAATGACTGGCAGACAAGACATACATAAAGACTGAACTATGCACCCTGACTAAAGTACTGACAGCCAACAGCTTCCACAAAAGCAAAATCACTGGCTTGATCCACAAAAACACACTGAGACATAATGGAGACCTAGAAGATGAACAGACCTATGGAACAGCTGTCCTGCCCTACATAAGAGGTACTACAGACAAAATCAGTAAGATACTACACAGGCATCACATCAAGACTGCCTTCAAAACAGACAGAAAAATAGCAGCCATCCTTAGAAACCCCAAAGATAAAATTGACCTGGAAAACCAAAGCATATATGAAGTTCCCTGTGCATCATGCCCGGCCACATACATTGGACAGACCAATAGAAGAATAAGTACCTGCCTGGATGAACACAAAAATGCAGTAAAAAAGCTGGAACACACCTCCTCACTAGTCCAACACATGAAAGCCACAGGTCACAGCATCAACTTCAATAGCACTAAAACCCTAGCCACTATAGAAAACCCCAGCCACAGAATCATCAGAGAAGCCATAGAGATTGAAAAAAGACCTGAAAGCATGAATAGAAGATATGATTCCACCAGACTGTCAATCATTTGGAAGCCTGCACTCTCAAATAGAAAGATCTCCACACCACAAGCCAGGCAAACACCTGGGCACAGACTCCCCCTGATACCTCCAGCTCAAACACACCCCCACCAGGCACCCAGATGAAACCTAGCTTCCTAATAAATGATAGCTATCCGTTTACTCGGAGCCAAGCCGCACTAAAAGCCTCCAATACAGGAAACACAATGTTGCCAGCCAATCAAGACAAAAAAAACCCCACCAAACAGACAGAAGAATCAAGCAGAACACAGCAAACTCCAAGACCAATAAACACAGACCAAGACACCCAACCAATCAGGATGAAGAAAAAAGCCCATTCTGGCACAGCAGAAGGTTAGCCCCAAATTTAAAACTGAAACAACTGTAAAAGTTTGACTCACAGAGGAACTCAATACAGAAGCCTGATATATATGGCTCCTTCACACGGAGCCAAGCTGCACTAAAAGCCTCCAACACAAGAACAGACTGTTGCCAGCCAATCAAAGCCACAAAACAGACAGAAGAAACCAGGAACACCAATCAATCAAACTCCAAGTCCAATGAACACAGGTCCAGGCTCCGAACCAATATGTGTGCTGTTCAGCTTCCTTCGGGTAATATAGCATTAACAATATATACATATACACACACATTAAATTAATATATTTTTAAAAATTAAAATTTATTTTGAAGGAGCCGCCCCGTAGGTGGAGTCTCGCTTTCCCTTCTCCTCCCTCCCTCCCTCGTCGGTTGATTCCAGGCTGGGGCGAAGAAGCGGCGGCGAGCCGGCTGGCGCTCCCCTTCTTCGGAACATCGATGTTAGCGGCGGGTGAGCCCGAGGCACGCGTGGATTTTGTTGCTGTGAGTTGCAGGGAACCTTCCCCTTTGCATGCCTCATATTTGTTTCGGGGGGGGGGGGTTTCCCTCTCCTCCCTTCCCCGACACACACACACACACACCCCTTCTCCCTCTCTTCCCTCGGCGTGGGATGTCGCCTTTGAAAAAGTACGGAAGTGTCTCGTCGTTTGAGAGTGGAGGGAAGGGTGGAGGGGTGGGGGAGGGGAGGAAGATGAGGGTTAAGGTTAGGGAGGAGGACCTTGATTTTTGGGGGGTCGGGGGGAAGGACGTGGTCGTGATTTTCGGTTTTCCTCTCCCCTCCCCCTCCCTCAATAGAGAAGCCCTTCGATTCCGGTTTTGCAAAAACAAATCAAACAACAACAACAACCCCCCCAAAAAAACTCTCTCTTTGTGAGGAAACGAGCAGCGTCCGGGGGACCTGCTGCTTCTCTCTCTCTCTCTCTCTCTCTCTCGGGTCGTACAACAGATTTCTCCCCCGTCACCGTTTCCATGGACACCGCCGAAAAAGAAGAAGAGGTTTTTTTGTTTTTGTTTTTTTTTTCCCTAGGAAACCTCATACGGCCCTTAAGCGAGGCCCGTGGGGATTTGGGATGCATATAATTTGTGCAAAGGTTTCCAGCGTGTTTCGCGCGTTGCTTCCTTTCTGGTCTTTTTCCCCAAAGCACAAGTGGGGGGAGGGGAGGGTTGCCAAGGAAACAGACGTTTGTGAGATTCTCGGTCGCAGATGCTCTCCTGAACATGCTTCAACTTTCCGAGGAGGACACGGAGGTCGCCTGAAGTCATGAGTGGTCGCTAAGGAAGGTACCAGATATTAGCAAAGGTGCGAAAAAGGAAGTGCCGACTGCTCGTTTTAACTGTCAGAAGTTGTGCCTCCATGAAGAAGTTTGTTGGCGTCTCTTTGCATCTTACTTTAAGGCTGCTGGCAGATGCTTGGATGAAATTCCACATCTGTTTGATGCTCAGAGGTTGCAACTGGGACATTTGGCTTCCTAGGTGTGCAAAACATTTGATTCTTCTCCAGGAAGAAATTAATGGATGGAAGAGCTGTGCCCTCTTCTAAATGGATGGAAGAGCTGTGCCCTCTTTTAAAAAAAAAAGTATGTTTCTGCTTGCAGGTGGAATCTGCCCCTTGGGATTCGAGAAAGCCTCTGTAGGAAAAGCTGTATTTGCTCCTCAGTTTTGGAAAATGCTTTTGATCAGAAAGGCTTAACTCATGCCAGCAGGAAACAGCTACCTGCACGGGGGCGCAGATGAAGGAAGGCAATTGCCCTGGATTCGTATTATGCTTGACAGCATACTGTGCATCGATGTGCAAAGTGTATTCTTGGAGGGCTTTTTTGGAATCAGTTCCCGAGGTGGTTTGTCTGGATTGGACATTCCAGATTCTGATGTAAACCTAACAAGAATAACAAGTAGCTGAATGTCATGCATGTTGGGTAGTGATGGTGTTGAAATATGAATGCAATAGGATGTGATGACTTTGAACGTGTTATATTGAGAAATAGAGTGGAAACTAAATAGATAATAAGAATAGCTTTCTCAAAAGGCTTTACTCTTATAAGATGTCATAATATCATTAAATTCCTGTGGTATGCTTCATACCCTTCTGACAACTAGATATTTAAATAACACTCTGCAGATGTACTATTCCTGTACACCAGTGGATAGTTAAATATAACAGATATGTGATTGAGTCTTCTGAACTAAGTGACTGTGTTTCACTTATACATCTGAAATGTTTGAGCAACTTTTCTTAAACCAGATATCTTTGAGATGTGCATACTTAAATTTCCAGAGTTTTCAGCAATAATTCTAGAAGTTCAGATCCACTCATCTGGAGATAGCTTTCTCCAGCCTTGACTATCTTGCTTGCAAAGGCAAAAGTAGCTAAATTATCAGAGGACTTTTTCATTTGTGAGTCTCTCTTTCCCTCTCTCTTTTGGTATAGGTAATATAGAATAGAATAGAGTCAAGAATCATAAGGTACAACGCTTAATAATAGTCATAGGGTACAAGAAGCAATCGAGTCATACTATGAAACTATGTAAATCGTAAGGATACAAGCAACAAGTTACAGTCATAGAGTCAAGTGGAAAGGGGGGTGATAAGGAATGATGAGAAGATTAATAGTAGAAATGCAGACTTTGTAAATAGTGTTGAGGGTATTTGTAAATAGTGTTGAGGACAAAAATAGTACAAAAACACTTTGTAAATAGTGTTGAGGGAATTATTTGTTTAGTAGAGTGATGGCATTCGGGAAATTTTTTTTCCTTGTGTCGAGTTCTGGTGTGCAGTGCTCTTTGTGTCCTTTCCTTCTTGCTAAGGTAATTCTTGCTGAAAGACATATATATTTATATTTGTTTTCTTAGGCTTTCGCGGGTACTTACATGTGTGCTGTTTAGCTTCCTTCGGGTATTATCCCACGTCATTGTAGTTCTGTTAAAGTTGTAGCAACAAGCCAGGCAAACACCTGGGCAAAGCCATGCCACAAGCCAGGCAAACACCTGGGCAAAAACAGACTCCCTCTGATAGCTCCAACCTAACCCCCCCACCAGGCTCCCAGGTGAAACCCAGCTTGCTAATGAATAGCAGCCGTCCCTTCACACGGAGCCAAGCTGCACTGAAAGCCTCCAACACAAGAACAGAGTGTTGCCAGCCAATCAAAGACACAAAACAGACAGAAGAAACCAGGAACACCAATCAATCAAACTCCAAGTCCAATGAATCCAGGCTCCCAGCCAATCAGAATGGACCAGCCTCAAATTTAAAACCAGGAACTAACTCTATACAGAAGCCTGAGGATGGCAGATGGGATTCTGCTGAAATGTTGCTACAACTTTAACAGAACTACAATGACGTGGGATAATACCCGAAGGAAGCTAAACAGCACATATACATACATACATACATACATACATACATACATATATATATATATATATATATACATACACACACACACACCACACACACACACACACACACACATATACACACACATATATATACATATACATACAAGGATTAAAGCTCATGAACTTGAAGGGTTTTCACTTTTAATTCTTTGAGTTTGAGGATTCAAAAGATTTGCTTATCTCCTTGGAGCCAAATTTTAGAGGAATAAGGCCATTTATATTCCAATAAAGCACTGAACTAATGGGATATTGATTTTCTTATCCTATGTAAGGTTAACCCCTCCTATGATGACCAATGTGCATGAAGTCTAAAGTGCAATTATGCTCATGTAAATTTGAAAAGCTTTTAGATGCTTTTAGGTTAGGACTCAAATGCCTTAAGTTGCCCTTTAGGATTGAGAAGCTCGGTTATTGATTTTTAATTTTTAACAATGGATGAAAGCAACTCTGAAACAACTATTTCTATGGCCCTCAAGCACCAGCCCTCCAGAACATCATGACCTGTGAGTGACTTAATTGCATAAGGGTAGCTTCTAAAAATGTTTGTCTATTGCTAATCTGTAAGAAACTGAAGTTCAGGACTGATTAGTATTTAAATGAAAGACTATCAGGAAACCCAAGGCTCTTAAATCTAGGCTGTGAAGTCAAATATTTCAGAAATAGTATTGTTACCAAGAAAATAACAATGTCCACCTTTGTGTATTGTCATCTAGGAATGAATTATACTTGAACGACATTTTTGCCCCCCTTCCTTCCACCATTATGAAATACTGAGTTTGAATGTTGACTTATGGCTTCTCTTTGCTTTGCATTCTTTCCTTCCTTCTTTTATCAGATTTTAGTCTTTGACTTTCATTGTTTGTGTTCTGGTGGTAAATAAATAATTAGTGACATCTAAGAAATGAGATGATAAATGTAATATTCATTTATACGCAGAAGTCTAAATGATGACATTGTGGCCCTTGCGAAAGGAGGTAAGTTCTTAGTTTGAGAGGTGGGAAGATTCCAGGTGAAAAAAAAAATAGTAAAAAAAATTAGGAAAGAACATATTAGAAAAATACATCTAGGTTAGACATATATAAAATATATGTCTAACCTAGCACACAGAAATGCTTTCCTTTCTGCTACAAACATGCATAAAGCAGTCTCTTTTGTACTTTGTTGTTAAAAAGAGTTCATCCTGAGTTTTGGACAAAACAGCACTACAGTGCAAACTCTCAGTAGTTTATGGAAGAGATTTACTGTGCCTAACTGATGTGGAGAGAGTGTGTAGTATTATATTTATAGGGTTTTTTTTGACATTCAATGCAGACTGATATTAACATCAGAGGGGGAAAGAGTGCATTTATACTATTTTATGTATGCATCCAAAGAGGTAGCATAGTCTACTGATCCAAATCATTTCTTTTGTCAATTAGATTTCAAATTATACTCTATCCATTCTACTTACAACACTTTAAAAAAATCTCTCTACATCATACAGATACACAATTTCTATTTCCATGTCTGACGGACATATATTTAACCTGCAGCACAGTAGGATATACTTTGATTAGACCATACTTTTGGTTAATTTGGAGTATTTTAGTGCATGCTAATTAACATTTCATGGGATAATTTTGAAATAATGAGTGTCACTGCAATATACCACCAATGGGGAAATATAATATGTTCTTTTTGTGAGCAGAGTTACGTTTCACAACTTCCAAAATATATCTACATGTGGCTTGGTATTCTCTGTGCTTTGTTGCTTGCTTGCAGACATTTAAGGCTCCGCAGTTCAACCCTGAGCTACATACCTTCTCTTCTGTTATTATCTAGATGTCTTTCTCACCTATTACTTCCTTGCAAAATCCTAAAATTAGGATTAAATAGAATTGCGCTCATTTTCTTTGTTATACTGATTCCTGAAGGTGTATTCTTGTGCTTCGTAAGGATGTGCTTCATCAGATTTGAGGGTTAGGAACTACTTTTAGACCTTGTGAGTTTATGGGATCTGTACTTTTAAATGTATAAATTAGATAAGCTAATATTTAATGGGCTTCAAATAAAAATCAGGCACAAATGTGTCATAGAGAAAAACCTGGTTTGTCAGTATCGTGCTTGAATAGGAAACAGTGTTATGATATGGCGGCACTTTTAGACAATGATAAACCTATCTATACTACACATTGAAAGAATAATGGTAAACATAATTTTCTCATATTTCTGATTTTATCATGGAGGATGTGTGTCAGTTAAATTGGTATTTAACTTAATGCAATTGAGAAATGTTTTGCAATAATTATTTTAAAACCAAGTTAGTTTATTATAGAAATGATGATTTCTTCTGTTTTCAATGTTTATCTTTCTCCCAAGCAAGCAAAAATTAAATGATCCTATTATTCTCAGAATTCAATAGTTTCTATCTGTGTTTCAAATCACATCAACAGAATAATAGTACTATAAAACCTTAGTTTGATGAACTATTGGAGGAATGAGTATCCTTTAATTCTCAACGGCAGCTAATTTTGAAATCACTTCTTTTGTATTACAAAATTATTGAAACTGATGTGAATAATGTCAAAATATCAGTTATACAATAATGCAAATATTGATTAAATGTAATATCTGGATTGCTTTAATGGTGGACATTCGTTGTTCGAGTAAATCTAAACAAAAATGTTTTCTAGTGCATCTGTATTCCACTGATTGGAAGACCCAGATAATTGTAAAATCAGTGTATAAATGAATCAGTATTGTTTGAATTATACTGTTCAATTATATAACCTAGGTGTACTTTTATGGACAAACCAACATTTATGTACTATTTTTAATAAAGTGACTACATAACTATCTTTAAAACCTGCTAAAATGTTGCTTGTGCTTATAGATACATTTGTTTCTTCCCTTTTCAATTAATAACTGCATTTGAGTCAACATTTCTGAAGATATTATACTTGTAACTGAGATAAGATTAGCAATTGCTGAATGTTCAGTGTAATTTAAATATATAAATATGAAAGATCCAGTCGTTTAATTTCCAACGTTTCTGAGAACAAGCTTTTGCAATGAAGGGAAAAAAATGACAATTTTGGTCATTACATTTTTTAAAAAAAATCCAAATAAATTTGAAAGAATGCCAACTTTTATCTCTCTAGGTTTTTTAGTCTTTTTATCCACTTTTGGGATAAACATTTACCAAGACAACTTTAATTTTTTTTTTTTGAGAAGTTAGAGGAAGAATGTGTCATTATCTTAAGAAACACCTCACTGATGATCATCTAGTTTAGTGGACTGACATTCCTGCTCTTTCAAATGCTCTTATCTTTGAGAAGAGGTAGCAAGCTGGCTTACATTTTATGAGGACCAATTCTCGAGTTCTGATCTTTGCTACTTTAAAGGTACACTTAGCACACAAAAGAAAATTCAATGGAATATTAATTTAATCAGTGGAATATTTCTCTTTTTTTAATCAATGAAAAGTACAGATTTCCACCAGCTCATGCAGGAGCTCTGTGTGAGAAACAGACTCCACCATGGGAATATGGGAAATCAGTTCCACTGTAATGGAATGTAAACTTTGACTTATGAACATAAATGAGCCCAACATTTCTTTTGCTAAACAAGATAGTTGTCAGGTGAGTTTTTCCCCATTTTACGAACGTTCTTGCCACCGTTCTTCCTTCTTGGACCGTTGGAAGGACCGTTCTTCCTTCTTGACTTGGCTTGTCATAAGGTCGCAAATGTGATCACATCACCCTGAGACACTCAAATCCATCCTGGTTGCCAAACATCCAAATTTTGACCATGTGTCCAGGGGAATACTACAACGGTCGTAAGTATGAAAAATGATCACAAGTCACCTTTTTCAGTGCCGTTGTAACTTTGAACAGTTACGAAATGAATAGTAGTAAGTCAAGGATTACCTATAATCTGTATGCTGAGATTTTTTTTTTACTTTATCCTAACCTCTGCTGTACAACAACTATGAAAGAATTGTATTTTTTGTGGAGGTGGAGCAATCGAGAACTTGACAACTACACAGATTATTCTCCCTTGTGTTAATTTTTCCTTCCCCTGGAATGATAGTTAACAATGTGAGTGAGAACAATTAATGGTGAGAACAGTTAAGCAGCTTGGAATAGTTTGCTGTCAGAAGTTGTAGATGTGGAGATTTTAAAGAAGAGACTACTTATCTGAGATGGTATAGGTTCTCTTATTTGAGCAGGGGATTGGTCTAAATGACCTCTAGGTCCATTCCAGCTCTATTCTGATTGATTGACTGTTCTGATTGTTTGAAGGTGGATGTGGTTGATCTGCAGTTACAATGACTGATGCTGTGGTTTGTTTTATTCATATATTTTGTGACAATATCTAGCAGACAGGTAATTTTGTTCCTATTGTGTACATATCTAAACTAGTTTGAAGGGAACTTTTACATTCATTATGCAGACTTTAATGAGAATGCAACTCATGATGGGAATTTTCCCAAGACCAAAACAGGATTCACCTTTATTTACGTGTAGCAACACTTGTGATTGGCTGAAGAAATCCTGGTCTTGCTCTATCCACATGCACTCAACAAATCTATTGGCCAGGAATCTGTAATTAACCAATTTGAAATCTGTACTACATACTATGGAGCTTTGTCTTCTTTATAAATTCCACATTAGCTGTCACAAAATGACATCTCAAATAATGTCTCATTACTTACGAGATTTGGCTTTTTGGTGTGAACAGCACAGTAGACAAGATAAATGAAGGTCATTTCATTTTTGATGATTCAGCCATTACAATTGCAATTTTATAGCTTGCAATGACGGACTTTTGAGTAGATATAAAAATAAATCTGCTGTAAGTACAGAGAGGTCATGTTATAGATCCTGCTTATTTAAGGAACCTCATACAGGACTATTTGTACCCTTCAGTGATATAAGGAAAAATAAGCTTTAGTTGTTTCCATCAAATCATGCAGACTGAAAACTAAATACAGACAGTGCTTAACTTATGATTGCTTGCTTAGCAATCATTCGAAGTTATGACAGAAGCTACTTACAAGCTGGTTTTGCAGTTCACAAATGACCACATTTTGGGCATTCCGCAACCAGTCTGCATTTATGGCCATTTGCAGAACCCTGCAGTCACGTGACCACACCTTGCAATTTCCAATTTTCAACAAAAGCCTCTCCGTAGTAAACAATGAATGCCACAAAAAAGGTCACAAATGTAATGATTGCCACAAAAAAAGGTCACAAATTTGGGTCCAGTCACATGATGTCCTGATTTACAACTGTTATGAGTTATAAGCATAATTGCTAGGCTCTTATGGTTATAATAACCACCTGTGCAACCTCCTCTCCTAAGTATGAAAGAAATATGTTAGGAGCGCTGTATCAATAATACTTTTCGCATGGAATCATTATAAGAAAACTTCACAAGAAATATTTGGGCACAGTGTGAACGGCTGCCAAAAGTAAGATAATATTACTTTCAGTGCTCTTTCCAGTTGATTTCCTTTTTATCCTTTGTTGTTTTGAAACAGCAAATATTTGATGTGCCCAAATATTTATTGTCAAGCTTTCTTAAAATGATTGTATTGTAATCTTCCATCCCCTTCACTATGATAGTTTACAGTCTCTGGAAGCTTTTGCAATATGTGAGTTTTTAAAGCTCTTTATTTTTTGCTGTAACAGGCAATTCCTTTCTGATCTGCTAAATTAAGCTGCTAAATTAAGCTTCTCAAATATGTATTTACCACTTTACTGTCCACTTGTTTGGGATATGTAATCTTTCTGCTGGTAATTTATTCTGAATGGTGCAGTTATATTTCCAACCTGCTCTACTATCAGAAAGCATACCCACTCTTCTTCTAAAGAAAAACATATGTTTGTGTTTAACAGATAACAGATAATCAGAGTTGGAAGGGACCTTATAGGTCATCTAGTCCAACCCCTGCCCAAGCGGGAGACCTTACACCATTTTTGACAAATGGCAGTCCAATCACTTCTTGAAGGTCTCAAGTGATGGCACTTCCACAACTTCTGAAGGCAAAGCTGTTCCATTGGTTGATTGTTTCCACTGTCAGAAAGTTTCTCCTGATTTCCAGGTTAAATCTCTCCTTGTTCATTATTCATTAGATCTCTCCTTGTACATCCATTATTCCTTGTCTGGCCTACAGCCGCTTTAGAAAATAGCTTGACCCCTTCTTCTCTGTGGCAGCCCCTCAAATATTGGACAAATGTCTAACAGAATGATCACGTACCTTCCTGTAGAATAAATTACAGATAGTCCTCAATTTACAACAGTTCATTTAGTGACCATTTGAAGTCACAATGGCACTGGAAAAAGGGACTTTCGACCATTTTTCACACTTATGATTGTTGCAATATCCCTATGGTATCATGATTTATATCTGGATGCTTGGCAACTGACTCATATTTATGACAGATGCAGGGTCTCAGAGTCACGGGATCTCTTTTTGCGACTTCCTGATAAACAACATCAATGGAGAAGCTGGATTCATTTAACAATTTTTGTTACTCACTTACCAACTGCAGTGATTCACTTAACAAATGTGGCAAGAAAGGTGGTAAAGTAGAAAACTCACCCAACAATTTTCTCACTTAGCAACAGAAATTTGGGGCTCAATTGTGGTCATACGTTGAGGACTACCTGTATGAGTTACATTCCTATAACATAAGTTGGGAGTGTTGAAAATCATTGCTTGGCTAGTTTAATTTTCTATTAAACTTGATTCACATGCAAATACCATGCCATTTAGGGAACTTTTTGTGCATTATGTTTTTCCGGATCCGATTTTTTTTCTGTCATGCGATTGAATAAACAAGTAAAACATTATGAGTTTTACCCAGAGATTGTGCTCTATCAGCCCAAATCTGACTTATGGCATTCATGCACAAGATGCACTCAAATCCCTAAAATGTTAGCAATGAATGATGGAACTATTTTTCTTACTAGTACAATCAGGAGAAGAAAATAAGCTGAGTAGGAACAGTACAGTCCCTGGTCTCTGTTACCTTTTTTTTTTCAAACTTTATCTTCTGCTTCAGACTCTTCAAAGTGCAGATGATACTTCTGGCATTTTTGGTCCTATTGCATGCTTATAACTTTAAATCTCTGCCAATTCCTGCCCAACCATTTACAACTCTTAAATTGGATTTTCACAAAAACTTCACTTGACGCCTTCCTATTTTGGGAAACCCTTGACTTCATACTTTCCAGAAGCGCACCCTAGAGCATCCCTGGTTATATTAGAAAATGATATTCTCATCATTTTAGCAACTAGGTTTTTCGATTAATGTATTGTTTATTTATTTAAAGGATTTATATGGCTGCCCATCTTAAGCAACTCTGGACTGCTCACAGCATCAATAAAACCAATGGCTATAAAACAGTCATAAAACAGTAAACCAATAAAGTGATAAAAACAAAAAGCCTGTACTTTAGTCATACCTCTGAGATATACCCTGCAGCAAGTTTCAGTTGTTCTCATTCCATATTTCTATCTATAGAATCTTATCTTTGGTTAGAGAACCAGGTCTTAATGAGGGTGGGGCCTTGCCAAATCATTGGGAGGGGGGAATAGTCCACATTGTAGGAGCAGCCACAGAAAAGACACACTTGTGAGGTCCCACGAAATGGCAAGATTTCTGGAAAGGGGTCTAGAGCAGGGGTGTCGATTCAGGGCCCTCGGGCCAGATCCAGCCCATGGGTTACTTAGATCTAGCCTGCAGGACTACCCTGGAAACAACAAAAGATTGGCCCATAGCTCCATTTTCGCTGGCAGAGGGCTAGCAAAACAAACTAAAAACAAAACAAAAGGAGCAGTATTTCCCCTTTTGTATTTGATCGTGCAAGAAGAGACAGGAAAGGAAAAAAGGAAAGTGGAAAGACAGAAAAAGGTGGGAAGAGAGCAAGGAAGGAAAAATAAGGAAAGAAGGGAAGGAAGAAGAAAGGAGAATGAAGAGGGAAGGAAAAAGAAGAAGGAAGGAAGGAAGTGTTCTGACCCAAACCTTGTTCCAAGGAAACAAACACGAAACAGAGGTAACAGCAAAACCTTTTAATGATTCTTGATGAATTCCATTCCTTCCGGGTTAAAAGGCTGTTTCAAACAAATTGTCTCTGATAAGAACGAGCCTTGCCAAGGTTGTGCAAGGC
This sequence comes from Laticauda colubrina, assembly GCA_015471245.1. Classification (NCBI taxonomy): domain Eukaryota; kingdom Metazoa; phylum Chordata; class Lepidosauria; order Squamata; family Elapidae; genus Laticauda; species Laticauda colubrina. The sequence continues at coordinate 514,738 of BLBF01000063.1, forward strand.
TGCCAAGAACACAAAATAAAGTTGCCAAGCAATATTTCAAACACAAAGAGTCTCCAAACACCAACTAAGAGATTCCGAATGTCCACAAGGCTTGAGTGCAAAAACTTTTTTGCTTCCTCCAAAGAACTCTGGTTTCTCAGCTGGCTTTTATCTCTTAACGGAGGGGCCATTACCTTGCAGCCTTACTCCCGAGTTGTCCATGCTGCTGCAGCTGCTCTTTCCTTCAAGCAGCCCTGAGTGCATGTGCATTGGGCACAGACTCCTCGGGGACCTCTTCATCACTGCTGCCAGCCTCTACAATCTCCAAAGGCAGCATTACATTCCCTGATAGTCCTGACCCCATCCCTGCATCACATGCAGACCCCTCATCTGAGTTTCCGAGACCTCAGCTGTCCAAACCTGCTGCTGGCGAACCACAACAGGAAGTAAGGAGATTATAATGAGAGGGAGGGCCTGAGGGAAGTCCCGCCTTAGCACTTGGCCCCCACAGGTGCCCCGATATGAGTGATGTTGAGATGGCCACACCCACTCTGGCCATGCCTACCCCGGCTATGCCCAGCAACCGCAGCCTCCCCAAGGTCAAATACAACCATTATGCAGCCCTCAATGAAATCGAGTTTGACACCCCTGTTCTAGAGCATCCCTACCCTGTCTGATTTATTCTTAGGATGTCAATATTATATGAAAAATAGTATGTATCCGATATATTGTAACGTAGTATATATATAATATAGGAAGAGAACATATTCATTATATCAGTTCTAGAAAAGTTTGGCTCAGCTATGAGGACTGTAAACAAAGCTGAAATAAAGCATTAAAAAAGTAAAAAGACAGGGATAGCTAATTGGATGCTTAGCTATTTTTTTAAAGTTATTGAGAACTATGCCAAATGCTTCTCTTGTTTGTGGTTCCTGAACAATTTGCATCTTTATTCCTCCTCTTAACTTAAAAACGAAATAAACGGCACTGGATTAGAAGCTGGGAGATTGTTCTTAGGCTTGAAAATCATCTAGGTGATTTTGCCAATTCTCTCTTAACTTTAGGATGTAAAATGGACAAAAAAGCTTGCCATCCGTTGGAAAACGCGATGCATCTGTTGTGTACTCACTGCATACGTGTTTCATACGCTCTATCCGTCAAACATCTGTCTACTGCTATTTCATCTGCTCAAAAAGTTTTGAGCTGCACAAAACTTTTGGAGCGGATGAACTTTCCGCCGCGTACGATGTACATCTGCAACACATACGGGCAACAAACGTTCTACGTCCGTTGTCATCTGTTACACGTCCGCTGTATCCTCTCGACATCCTCTGGACATCCCCTCAACTCACATCCACTCCAGCTGAAAGCGGAAAGAGGGAGGAAGCGAAAGGTACATGGAATGTCCACACAGCGTTAGTAGCACGGAAATAGTGTATAAGCGGATGCATCTCGTATATAAAAGATTAAAACAGACAAAATGTTCGTATAGGGGACGTATCTCGGATATTTAGGATGTCTGGAGGATGTCTAGAGTATGTGGAAGGACACCTAGCGGAAAACTGACTTTTCCTATAAAAAGGGGGAGGAAATCACCTGGATCTCACTATCAGTCCAGCAGCCGTGGTGTACAGACCTCTTCACCCTTGGTTTTGCTCTTCCACATCATCCATTGATGTCCACCATGGACATCACACACTCCTTATGGTAGCTACCATCATTCAACACCAGAACCAAGCCCTCTTCAGATTGTTTCACCTTTTCTATGCAAGGAGTAGAAGGAGACGTCCAAGAGCTGTGTGGGTCCGACGATGGATCGGGAGAAGAGTGGAGTTTGGACTGTATGACAAGCTGATGGTGGAGCTGAGGAAGTGCATTCCAGCACTTCATGAGGATGCCACCAGCCATGTTTGACGAACTTGTTGAGCGTCTGAGACCCAGGTTGACCAACTTACATCCCAGCCTGGACCCTGGACTGAAGGTGGCACTGACTCTGCGCCACCTGGCCTCTGGAACCACATACAGAAACATGCAATATGCGTGGAGGGTGCCACACAACAGCATCAGCATTGTGGTCAGAGAAGTGGTGCAGGCCTTCATCGAAGAATACGTGGAGGAGCTCCTCCAGTGCCCCACCACTGAAGAAGGCTGGAGGAAACTTGAAGAAGAGTGGTATCAGAGGTGGAACTTTCCCCACACCGTTGGAGCCATAGATGGGAAGCACGTGGCCTGCAAAGCTCCACCCAACTCAGGGTCCTCTTATCACAACTACAAGGGCTTCTTCAGTATCATCCTCTTTGCCATGGTTGATGCTGACTACAAGTTCATGTACATCGATGCTTCAGGCAACGGGTCAGCTTCAGATAGCCAGGTATGCAATGCCAGTGACCTCAAGGATGGCTGGAACACAACCTCATCATGAGTTTTCCAGATCCAGACCCCCTACCCAATGACACACAAGATGTGCCCTACTTCATCGTGGGTGATGACGCCTTCTCCCTCAGAACCTACCTTATGAAGCCCTACAGTTCCAGATACCTCACCTGTGAAGAGAGGATCTTCAACTACAGGCTGTCCAGGGCAAAACGGGTGGTGGAGAACTTTGGCATCCTGGCCAAGAGGTTCCAGGTACTTCTCACCATCATGCAGCATCACCCAGGGACTGTGAGGAGCATCGTGGAAGCTTGCTGCATCCTGCACAATCTCATGCGCACCCGCTACCCAGTGTTGCAGAACAGGCTTGTGGACAGTCAACAAGGCAATGGGGACATGGAGCCTGGTGAATGGAGGCAAGGATGAAACCTGATAGATACTGTGGATGTACAAGGCCCCAACAGAGCTTCACGTGAAGGGAAGAAGCAGCGCAACCTACTGAGACACTGGTGCAACTCCCCAGCTGGAGCACTGGAGTGCCAAGACAGGATGGTAGATGCTTAATGGATGCTTCCTTGAGCCTGTCTCATCACACTGATGACATTGTGCCATGTATGTTGAGTGGCCCTACAATGAACAGGGCATTAATAAAGAGTTTTGTTGATGTTGAAATGTGTTGATCAATGATTAAATTGTTATTGATAATAAAGGGCCATATGTGTGGCAGCTGGGAGGGTGGATCATACAGTCCCACTATGCTTGCACTGGAGGTTTATCAATCCCACAACTATCCTTACCCATCCCACAGCTATCCTGACCCATCCCACAGCTATCCTTACCCATCCCACAACTATCCTTACCCATCCCACAGCTATCCTTACCCATCCCACAACTATCCTTACCTATCCCACAAGCATGCAAAGGCTTAACCATTTTTTCAAAGTTTTCACCAACACTTTATTAAGTAAAAAAAATGAACCAAGTGTGTGAAGCAAAGATAACCTTTATTAATAACTGTCTTAAGTAAACTGTATGACTTCATTAAAAAAGCAAAATGAACCAAGTAAAGTGTCTTTAAGCAAAGATAAGATGAACAGGTAACAACTCAGTCTCTGGCACTATTCGCAGTCACTCTGAGGCATGTCCATGGTGTCAGCTGTCGAGCGGCCAGGAACTGTGGAGGTGGCTGTGGCTGGAGTGCTGGTCTGAGGTGCCATTGGGGTGTCTGGCCCCGAGGGTACAACAGGGGATGGTGTGTTCAGGAAGCTCCAAGAGAGCTGACTCAGTCCCGTGAGGTTGAGAGGCCCTTCCTCAAGGACCTGGGATGTCAGGCACAATACTGATGACAGATTTTCTGTTGAGGGGCTTGGCTGTGGGGTGGAAGAAGGAGGAGTGTAGTGGGGCTGTCTGGTCTGCCGCTGGGTAAGGTGATGTGTCTGTGGCGTGCGATGAACCTGGGCCTGGACTGGGAAGGGCTGCCTCTGCTGTGGGAAGTCCTGGTACTCGTAGCCTTGGTAGGTGAGGGGCTGTTGAAAGCTGTGGAAGGGCTGTGACATCGCCTGGGGTGGAGGAGCAGTCCTGGAGTGGGTCGGACCAGGTTCAGCTGGGCCTGGAGGGTGGTGCAGAAGAGCTGTTATCTTCTCCTTCATCACCTGGTATTGGGCTTCCGGCAGGTCCCTGAGGGTGTGGCTCACATAGGTGATGAAGGGCTTGCGGTACGATGGTATGTCGCTGTGGACCAGCTGAGAGAAAAGATCTGTGCTGGTCTTGATGGTATCCCTGATCTCCAGCAGGACAGTGTGGCTCTAGCCCTCCAGTCTGCCTCTCTGCCTGCTTTCTGTGGAGGTGGAGCTGGGTGTAGGTGTGGGTTGGTCTCTGGCTGCTGCTTCTTCTTGCTCCATTTGAGACAGGGGATCCTCCACGTCCTCTGGCATGGGGAGTGCAGCTGTCAGGGGGGTCTCTGTCATGGGGCCCTCCAAAGACACCTGCCTGGACACGGTAGCTGTCTCCTGGCTGGAAGAGGACTGGCTCTCTGTGGGCTGTCTGAGAGAGAGGGTTGACAGAGGGGCTGCTCCTCGGTGGTGGACCTCACCCTCCAGGAAGCTGCACTTGGCCATGACATACATCTCCCGATCAGTGAGCTCGACAGCAGCCTGGCCAGATTTCTTCAGGTGCAGCTTGCCATACCAGGTGTGCATGTGCTTCCACCATCCCAGGAGTACATCTGAAGTGTAGCCCAGGCTCTCTGCCTTGTCTCTCCATGCTGCTTGCTTCCTCTTGGTGTCGCGATAGAGCCTGTGGCCCTTCCTCCACAGGTACTCGTTCTCCCTCAGCCATTCCAGCACCTCCTCCTCATGGTCCTCAGAAATGGAGTACTGTTTCCTCTCTCCCTTCTCCTTGCCTTGCCTCTTCCTCCCTCTGGCAGGGCCTTCGGGGCCTTCAGCAGCAGGGCTTTGAGGGCCTTGGGGCTGGTCCATCACAGCAGCAGCAGGAGAAGCACCACCACCACCAGCAGGAGAAGCACCAGCAGCAGGAGAAGCACCAGCACCAGCAGCAGGAGAAGCACCAGCAGCACCAGCAGGAGAAGCACCAGCAGCAGCAACACCAGGAGCACCACCAGCAGCAGCAGAAGCACCAGCAGCTTCAGAGTCAGCGCCAGAGGGTGGGATGGTGGTTCTGTCCGTGCCAGGGCTGGCAGGAGTAGGCACAGACTTTCTCCTCTTCCCTGACTGTCGAACCATGGTGTTCTTTCAAGATGTCTCTGGCAGCAGGTCTTTCCTCTGAATGCTGACTGCTTGCGAGCTGTATCCTTTTATATCCGTGGAGCTGACGCAATTCATCCTCCCTGCATGCGCAGTTACTGCTTTGCATCCGCTACGCATCTGCTATGCATCCTATAAGCGTCCGTTATGCATCTGCGTCACCCGCTACGCATCCACTCCTTCCGCTACGTGTCCGCTTCGCTATTCTCTCCCAGCAGCCCTTCGGATGTGTCATCTGCTTCCATCCGCTTGGCTTCCTACGAACATCCGCTTTCCATCCTCGCTACGTACTACCCACGTCCGTTCCTTTCTGTTGTGTTCCGTTCTGTTTATGCAAATTTGGGGCACTTTTGAGAGCGGATAACAACGGATGGAGCCACCCCCAAAATTTTGCTCGTCTGCTGTGTCCTTTTTTCATATGTTTTGCATCCGTCGGCCAATGTGACCTAGCCTTAAGAATTGACATAACAACAGGCATTCAGAAGCTTTTCTCAGAAGCTTTTCTGTTGATTTATACATGTAGCAACACTTCAAATTTTTTACTACCAGTTCTGAGGATGTGGTTGGTGGGCATGGCAGGGAAAGGATAATGTAAAATCTCTAGTCAGAGGTGGTATTTGCCAGTTCTCCAAACTACTCAAAATTTCCGGTTCTCCAGAACTGGTCAGAACCTGCTGAATACCAACTCAGAGAGAGAGAGAGAGAGAGAGAGAGAGAGAGAGAGAGAGAGAGAG
>BLBF01000063.1:520685-567660 GCA_015471245.1 Laticauda colubrina
GGGGGGGAGGGAGGGAGGGAGGGAGAGAGAGACAGAGAGAGAACATAATCTGGACACCATGAATATAATTGACTTTGCAATAGAGGTGTAGGGCTGATAATAGCAATAATAGGATCTGATGCTTTGCTCAAATAGCATATGTAAATTCTTGAAAAAATTCCTTGGGTTAAAGGGGAAAAGGAATACAAAATATTTCTTTTTTATTGCTTGGAAAGACTAATAGAAGCATTTAGAAATATCTAAACTAGAATTTTTAGAATCTGAAGTCAGTAAACTTTAAATCTATCTATTTTTTTAAATCTATCAAAAGTAACCCATAATTTTCCAAGTCACACTGAGGCTTCGTGTGTTTGGTATGATCTTGGCAGCAAAGAAGCACATTCTGAAAAGTTTTTTTTTTAAATTATTAGTATTATTATTATTATCAAATCACGCTTTCCAAGCTTTTACAGGCCCTGTACTTATTACTGCTGTGAATAAGACACTTCTTTTTTTGAACTGCTAACAAATATCATATTTTTAAACTGAAATGTTTAGTTCTATAGAAAGGCGAGGAGTTTGAGCAAGCAGCTATAGTATAGTTCTGCTTTTGGCACACATTGTCATATTGTCTTTACACACAGGTGTTTGTTTCAGAGTATCTATTTTCATATGTTTCTTTAAACTACTTTAAGTTAGAAGTAATAGTGTATTTAGGGGAGGGCAATATAAAGTAAAAAGATAATGAAAGCAATGCAGAGACTCCATGTGGATTATAACTAATGTTATGGTTCTATTGTCTTTCCACAGTTACTGTTCCAAATTTGAGCACTGTTCTCTCCTTTTCTGGAGGATTTGCCTTGCTGCCTTAAACCATGGACATCATGGGATTTCTGAAGTCTCAATTCATTTGTCATCTTATACTCAGTTATGTATTTATAATGTCAGGGTTGATAATCAACCTCATTCAACTCTTCACGCTAATTCTCTGGCCATTCAACAAGCAACTTTTCAGAAAAATCAACTGCAAGCTGTCATATTCTCTTTCAAGCCGTAAGATGTTTTTATATTCTTACCTTTGTTTTAACAAATAGTATTATTTAGGGCAGGCAGATTTTAAATGTGAAAAAAAGATGTTTTACTGAAATACTTTTAGAAATGCTGCCCTAGAAGAACACATATTAAGGAACTTGTTTTTTTTTTTTCATTTTTTCCTTTCTGCAAATTCTCTTTCCTTCTTTAGACATATACTTTATATACTATTGTGAGTTCAGCTCTCTAAAGTTAATTTTTGAGAAATACAACTAAAAGGTAGCTACAGAGATGATGGTGCACTAGGAGAGTAGTAAGGATTCTGCAGAACAGTGTTTTTCATTAAAGGGGGGCTCCAAATCCATGTATTTTTTTTCTTAAAAAATGCAAAATAACCAACATTCAAAAGTGCAGTCAAGTGTTTTTTATTGCTTCTTTTGCAATGCAGTAATAAATACTTAATTTAAGAATACAATTGGAACTAGAACATTCATTACCAAACGATGTTAAGAAATATGCCTGTATTTATGGTCTTTCTGCTGCGTTCATTTAGAAAATCATTGTTGTTAAATGAATCCGATTTCCCCCATTGATTTTGATTGTCAGAAGCTCCCTGGAAAGATTACAAATGGTGATCATGTGACCCCAGAATACTGCAATCATTGTAAATACATGCTGGTTGTCAACCACCCAAATTTTGATCATGCGTTCCTGGAAACACTGCTGTGGTCGCAAGGGCAAGGATTGGTTGTAAATCACTTTCTTCAGCACTGAACCATTCATAACTTTGAATGGTTATTAAATGAATGGTTATAGGTTGAGGACTACTTGTATAGGCATTCTTTTATTGAAGTACTCTTTGTTGCAGAGTTTCTCTTGATGTACCTAACAGTTATTGTTACTTGACTTCATCACAGCTTCTCCCTGAAAACTTAGTTCATTGTCTATGCTAGATTTCTCACAATCCCTTAGTCTTTCCGACAAGCAACTATGTGTTCCCAGAATTTTCCTTATTAAATTATCTAACTCACTGCTTTCCCCTTGAAAGAGAGAGAGGTCTGCTTCAAGCAAAATTCAGCCTCTACCATCATATTTATTTCTAGCAGTGTTTGGGGGATTCACAAAAGTCCCATTAAAAATGTAGAAAGCATCCTAAGGTAACAACCCCACCACATGTTCTCAAACTTCCCAATGTGTGTCTACCCCCAAAGTGACAGCTTGTCCTTACTATTCAGTCAAACTTGACTGTTCTTCCTGCTGATAATTCTTCTCTATTTGCTTGAACAGGATGAGTAGAATCAGTGTTGAATTTCATTAATGGTATGGCTCTCACTCAGCTATATCCATTTCTTCTCATTGAATATAGGGAGCGCGTAGTCTTTTAAATACAGAATGAATAAAAAATACATTGTTCTTAAGGCATGTAATCCCTTTTCTCCATCAACATTAGTTTCAGTTTCCTCTCCCTTCTTTTTTTAATGACATACATACATTGTAATTATTTGCATCCTGCTTTCAGGATATAAATCCTCCCATATCTGCTTAGAAGCAGTATTAATGATAGTAAATACAGATAGCCCTCAACCTTTGACTTAACAACTCATCAAAGTTCCAAAGGCATCAAAAAGGTGATTTAAGACTGATCCACACATTTACGACTGGTCTTCACATTGCAGTGTCCCTGTATTCACATGATCAAAATTCAGGCGCTTGGCAATCAACATATATTTACCATAGTTGAAATGTCCCAAGGTCACATAATTATCATGTTTTAACATCCAGGGGCTTCTGCCAAACAAACTCAATGTGGGAAACTGGATTCACTTAATGACCACAGTGATTCACTGAACAAATATCACTGGCAGAAAAGTTGTAAAATCAAATGCAACTCACTTAATGATTACTTTGCTTAGTGATGGCAGTTCATGTCCCACTTGTAGCTGTAAGTTGAGGATTACCTGTGGAGTATTATTTAAGAACATACAAGAAGTCTCTAAGATCTACCATGGTCTTAGTGTGTTTTCCCTTTGGACATTCCTTCTGTTTTATAGACTCTGGTTTCTTTTGGTCTGTTTTTTTAAAAAAATTAGGACTTAAATATATATTTGTAAGGGTGAAGGTTTTTTCTTCAAGCTTGTGGTTTCCAAATATTTTATTTCAGGCTAGGTAACATCTTCAGCATATTTTAGGGGAATTTAGTTCCCCTAAACTCCCCTAAAAAGGCTACTTGTCACATCACCTCCTCTTCCCCTGCCCCCTCCCCAAAACCAGTACTCAACTGAAAAGCAAGAAGTGACTGGGTATTATGGCAATGTGCTTTTCCTTAAATCTATCTTTTTTTAATGAAGTTTTTATTCTGCTTTGCTTGTCAAGCCAGCAAATGAGCCTGGTGAGCCTCCCTAGGAATGTATACTTTTTAATAAAGACTCTGTTAATAAGAAAGAGTAATCACTAATGAACAGAAATTGTTTAGAGGAGATAGATTTTATGTTAACTCTGTCCCCTAAGAGAATACCAAACCATTTCTGCTGTGTTTCAAGTTTGGTTTTTTTGTTTGATTGATTGTTTTTGAACAAGTACAGAAATTAGGGCAAGAATCATAAATCCTTCTTCCCCTAACAAATATCAGAACAAATCATTTTTAAAGAAAATGAGTCATTTTTATTTGATTAAAATACTTTAAACCCTTTTAAATTATCTCGTATAAAATGTATCTGAATCAAGAATGTTTAAGCTATAATCCCACATTTGCTATCCTAGAAAATGAATTCACTGAGCTTTAATTCTGATTAAACATACATAGTGTTTGTGCTGTCAATTTATATTTTAAGAAGCATTTTATAACTGAATCTCTAGTCTTCTCTCATTTGTATGGATTATTTTGAACATAATAATTCAAGTTTCTGGAAAATTCTTTGTTGTTGCAAATATGATTATTTATATTGTAAGGAATCATCCTGTCTAGACTAGTTCAGAAGTAGATATATGGCTTGCTCTAAAACAAGCCAAAATTTATAACCTTGCATATTGATAGGGAACCAAACACCTATACTTAATTGTATATGAGAAGCATGTGAACCTATCTAACCAAGAGTTTGGGATTAAGTTCATGTATAGTTTTCAAAGTTTTGTCTTTGATTACAAGCAGGTATTTTGATTTGTTGCAGAAGTATAAATGCTTAGGAAAGATGCTATAATAAATTGTCTTGACTTTTCTCAGTCATTTTGTAAAGTTTCTTTACAAAAGAAAAGCACACAGTTGTGTAATCACTCAAGTTCAGAAGACCTGTGAGTGCCATCATTGATGCTGTTTTTGCAACTTTCTAATACTCTCTTCCAACTGAGCGGTGTTGACACTAACTGATCAGTAGAAGAAGCATCCAGTCAGTGCTTCCCTTCCCCCTATTTGTTTTTGTTTTTGTGGAGTCACTCCCTAAAGTGAGAGCTTCAGTGCTATTTCTCTGTTCAAATAAAAATAAAACCAAAAGGTGGTAAAACCACCTTGACTTCAGAGAAAGGAAATGATGAAGGTGTGGGAGGCAAAACCATGGGGTGAAAATTTTCACTGTAGAAAATTGCCCTCTTCACAGGTCCAGCATTGCTCTTGTTGTTGCTATTGATTCAGCTGTGGAAGAGCTCTGGAAATACATTGAGATGATGATTGAAATATACATCTAGAGTACAAGAAGAAAAAATAAGACAAAGCTATCCAAATTTCCCAGTTGTATTTTGTAATTACAATGTGACACTTTTATTGTTATTTATTTACTTAAATTTGTTATGGCTGCCCACTCCAATAGATACTGTTTGTGGAAGCTCTGCTGTATGCTGTTTTCTTCCTGGATAATAGTGAAGGTACTTGGCATAAACAATTGTAAGTAGACATGAGCCCAGGAGATTTGCAATTAATTTTGGCTCTAAGATTACTGAGTAATCTGAACCTACTAATCTTATGTTTCACTGACTAATTGAGTTCTTTTTTTCATCTGCTCCTTTCATTGATTTGCATTTTATTGGTAATCAATAGAGTGAATAGAATCAGTAAATTAAAATAAATAAATAAGGAAGCAGTGGTTGTACAAGTTCCAGTGCCTTGCTGATACAATTTAATTTCTTCTTCTATTACTTGATTTATGAGAGAAATTTAAAGCTCCTTTTATTCTGTTGTAGCAGTCCCTTAAACATTTATTGCTGATTGACAAGAACATTGTGGCATACATGAATTTCACTGTCTTTTACTATAAAGAACCTCGCTGTTAAAAGTACTGGCTGCATATTTTAACCCATAGCTAATCAGGTTACACATACTTTTCCCATCCCCATGAACTGTGCAGATTTTACACAACTTGTAAAATTGTGAAGATGTGCCATCCATGCAACATTTTAAGTTGTATTGTTATTTGGAATATGGTTTGGGGAAAGAGGCTCTGATGCTGTAAATACTTTTGAAGTAATTTGAAAGCCTCCAAATTGAAACGACATTATCTATTCTGGTTGTCAGTTCCTTTGCCACTTCAAACAAGTTCATGTCTCATGTGTACAGGTCTTCCTTTTTTTAAATCCCCAATTCTGCTTAAAATACATAAAGTATGATTGCATGTTCCCTGGTAAAGGCTTCCTCTGTCCAGTTATGTCCAAATCCAGGAAGTGATCTCTATTTCTTAGGGAGTCAGTGTTGTCTGAAAATGCTTCCATAATCATGTGGCCAACATGACTATACACCAAGGTGCTTGGAATGCTGTTATCTTCTCACAGAGATGATACCTATTTATCTACTCACACTTGCATGCTTTCGAACTGCTAGTTGGCCAGCAGTTGGGGCAAGTTACTGGAGCTTGTCCCATTGCACAAAGCTTGGGTCTCGAATCAGTGACAAGCTTAGTTTCTTTAATGGTTGAACCGTCGCTATCCCCCTCATATTCCTGATTAGCGGGGGGGTGTCAAATATGACAGTCAAACCTACTTGATTGGGAAAGGGAAAGAGCATCTGTGTTGTGGCAAGTTCAGTGAAGCAATATCAAAATGTAACACACCACTAAAGAATGTGAACAGTTCAGCACAGAATGGTTAATGAAACAAATGGTAAAATTGTGAAAGAAGAGCCACATATAAATTTTTTGGCCGACAGAGGCACCGCGGACCAGTCCTTTGATATTTCCAGGCCAGCCCCACGGTCCAAATTTAAATACTCCATGGGCCAAGTCTGGCCCACAGGCCTTGAGTTTTACACCCCTGTGAGACAGTTCAGGAGGAAAGCAGTAGTAGTTATACCTTTGATATTCCAGCGAACACCACAGGAATAGGTGGAAACTTGTCTCTTGCCCCTTGCTTTCCATGGTTGAGAAAGAAATTGAGATGGACACTGATATTTTTTTCTCTATATTTGTCCTTCCAAGACTGAAAGAGAATATTAAGACTCAGGAAATGCAAGGAGAATTGCTATATATGTTATCCTTCAATTAAAATTGTCAAGTGGTGTTTATGATAAAAAAAATCAGACAATCACAATTTGAATTCCTAGATACAAAAGCAGCACCTGTCATTTTTCCAAGATTCAGGCTCTTACTTTTATATCATGGATTACACGCACACAAAAAAGAGGTATTGGGGAACCTCAAGATTTATTTATAGTAATTATATCTTGCCTTTTTTATTTTTATAAATGACTCAAGGAGACAAACATGTCTAATACTCCAGCATCCCTGTGAGGTGGATATGACTGCGAGAGAGTGACTGGCGCAAAGTCACCAGATGTCTTTCATGCCTAAGACATGATGTCATAATACAAAAAAGCTTAAGAAAAGAAAGCTAAAGTGGGAAGGATGGTACAGAATGTTGACTGACTTGGGAAAAACCCTGGAAAAACAGATGGGAAGAATATGAATTAGGATATTGTGGAGGAAGGTATGAATGGTTGTCTGACACCTTGAATAGAAACATTGCATGATTCAATATTTGTTTTGCTAGTTTTGCTTTAGACAGAATGCCAAATAGATTATTAAACTCTCACTTGAGTTTAAATACCAAATTAGAAAGATTTGTAGCACAAAGTGGTAATTTTACTTAGAAAAATGCTGATGCTCGGATATATTTTAGACCTTGGTTGGATGAATCTCTTTGCCTGCCTGCCTGCCTATAATATAATGAATATAATTTGCAACATTGACAACATACTTTACTTTCCTCTTTCCTCTGTTCTGTGTGGAGTTAGGCACTGGGAAAGATAAAAAGCATACTTAACCTGAGATCTAAAAGCAGTCACAGAAAAATGTTCAGTAGGTCAGTTCAGAATTTAAAAGCTGAGCCAGTTTGAATTCCAAAGTAGAAGAAAATGAAGTGTCAATGCAGTCTGAAAGAGTATAAAAGTTAAATGGATAGGCAGGTTTAAGAACAACAGCAACTGCTTCAGGTAATGAGTTGCTCTTAGAGAACATTCTATTAGAGCAGAGTTTTTCAACTTTGACAATAGTAAAGTTGTGTGGACTTCAACTCACAGAATGTAGGAGAAGAACAACCAGAGCTGGTGGAAGGTGTTAAGCTTGTCTTTAGTTTAGAATCTTTACATTCCCACAAGCACTCTGAGTCTATAACCCCTCCTAAATTCCGTTGACCTTATCTGATGCCAGTTTAATCTTGAATTTTGGTTGTCCAGATTCTTGTGTATAGACTTGAATAAATGTTCTATGCTGCAACCTTACGATTGATTGTGATTCTTTGTGCCTGACATAGAATTCTTCAATCAATAATGCTAAAATAAAAATAACAAACATTTAAAAAAAAACCCAATGCAAAACAGAACAAATGGGGATTTAGTCATTCTATACAATACAAATCACAGACAAAGAGAGACGTGACACCTCCAATAAGGGGCTCTATCCATCTCAGTCTGAAACCTGGCAATGCCTGATTTCAAAACCATTTAAAATATGCTCTTGAGCGCTGGATTTTGTGCTTCAGTTGGCTTGGGGTTTTAAGGTTGTTTCGAACTTGCCTGGTCACTGTTCTTGATTTTCATAGTTGATGGTCTCAAATCTAATTATTTTGATTCTTTTTTAGCTTAATGTGCATTTGGCTGAACAAATCATGAAATCTTATGTTTTAATTTTGCTCCTGCTGTAAGGACTACTATGTGTTCTGATTGAACTGTTTTGTTTTAGTCTTACCTTGCACCCAGTTCATCATTAATAAAGGAAAAGAGTCTGATGTCTTTTGCAGGATAATGTGCTGTGAGCAAATAAACTGACATCAAGATTTCAGCTCAATAATTCATTCTACATATGGGAGGATTATGCAGATGCCTGAATCTAATTTCTAAAGCAGGTCAATGGTGGATATGTTAAATAACAATTAATAAAATTTTACCTTTAAACCATCTTGTCCTTTTTACGTTATTGTGCCTCAGTTAGGAGGATGCAAATATATACTTGACAGAGATGACATGGGTGCCATTTTTTCCTTTAAAACATCCATATTAGAAATAGCAAAACTAAATGTTCCCATTTTGTGAACAAAAGGAAAAAGATATAAATAGAACTAGATAGTGTTTTCTTAAATGTAGGAGGAGAATTAAGGCTACAAATACTTTTATCATTTCTTTATTTTATTTTTTTGAGATGTGTAACTGTAACACAACTTTATAATTCAGCATTCTACTAGGTCACTGGCAATGCAACCATCACAAATATGATTCAGTTGCCAAGCACCTGACTTTTGATTACATAACGACGGGGATGCTGCAACAATTGTAAGTGTGGGAAAACAGTCATAAGTCACTATTTTCAGTGCCATTGTAGCTTTGCATAGTGATTAAATCGAGGACTATCTGTATGATTAATCTGCTGCTACTTACATTACAGCAGGGCTGTCAGACTCACAGCTTGCAGGCCAGATGCATCATGTGCTGGCCACACCCATGTCCAGTTAGCGAAGGGGGAAAAAGTCATGAGATGTTAACATGACAATGCCATGACCACATGAGTTTGACACCCCTGCATTATGGCATATATCTATAATCTTGTACTCTCAAGGTATACTGAGACCGCAGCTTTGCATTCTTCACAAATGTGATGTATCTAGCAATAGAACTAATACAACTGGAGGGCACCAGTTTGGAGAAAACAATGTATAGGAGGAAAGATGAATCATAGAAAACAGAAGCAAGAAACCTGTAGTCCTTTAGCTTTTACTGAAATGAAGTTCCCATAATTATTTACCCTAGAACTGCTGGGAATTGTGATTTATCAACATCCGGTGAGCCACAAATCCTCAGGTTCTGCTGTAAAGGAACATCTAATTAAGATTTCTCGTGTGTATGTGTGTGTATGTATGTGTGTGTGTGAATGGAGTGAAATCCAGATAAATACTAACATAATCCATCTGCTTCGGTACAACTTTTTAAATGTTTATGTGGAAACTTACTATAATCTTTCACAAAATAGGGAGTTATTATTTTGTCCTCTGTTTTTAAAAATGCTTGAATCTTTGAAATGTTTGAATCTTTCATAATGTGCAAATAAATGTATAAATTCAGAATAAGTGTTCTATTGCTATCATTTAATATTTTGTAAATTAGAGTAGCCAAGCAAAAATGGAGAGGATACCAAATGAATGTTCATCTGTTCTCGTTTGTTCACCTTAATCAGAAGCAAAAATGCATTTGAATGAGTAGAGTGATTTGTAAGGTTAATATTGAAATGGCACACTTTTTGCCATTTTGCTACTGCTCCTTGCAGTAGCAAAGCAACTGTTTATTTAAGCCCATAGGTATTATGTCTATTTAATCATTTGTTATTATTTGTTCCAGAGTTGGTGGTGTTGCTGGAATGGTGGTCAGGCACTACCTGTAGCCTCCACATTGATGAACAATCAAAGCACAACATTGGGAAAGAGAATGCCATTGTCATCCTTAATCACAACTTTGAAATCGATTTTGTCTGTGGTTGGAGCTATTGTGAAAAATTTGGGGTTCTGGGGGTGAGTTTTTTTTTTAAATGTTAGCAGATTCCTTTTTTCCCTCTCCAATGTGATGCAACACAACTGCTTTCATGGCCAATTTGGTATTTATGTATTTTCTTCAATATTTCCATTTTTTTATTCTGCTAGCTTTAAAACTCTGAAGCAATTTGGAGGATAAAGAATCGGAGAAAGGTATTAAAAATATTTATCTCCTTGGTTCTCTGCTGTTGTTCCTTTTTATTATTTTGATGGAGGCGTAGGGAATGCTTATTGAATGTGTATATAACACAAAATTGTCTATTATCATAGAAAACAAATAAAATGAATGACATAATAGTTTAGAGAAATGGGCTCAATTAATAGAAATAAAAATAAAAAGAAGTGTAGAATGGGAGATACACACTTTGGCAATTGTATTTCTGAAAAATATGCTTGATTAGCAAGCAGTTGCAACTTAAGAATAAGCCAAACTGTACAGTCAAAAAAGATAAAGAAAACTTTAGGTTGCATCAACTAAATTATCCCAACTATGAGAAATAATTGTTAAAAGACTTTCTTCATTGCTCAAAGCCCATCTGGAGTACTGTTTCCGTTTTGGGGATCACAATTTAAATATTCAGACCAAAATGTAACAACTTCAAAGAACAACTAGGATACTTATAGATGAGGACCTGTGGAAAGGAAACCTCCCCTGTGAAGGGGAGTTGGATATGTTTAGCTTAAAGAAAAGATGACTGAATGAAAGGAATGATAGCAATGTTTAAATACTTGGAAGGATATCACATGGTTAAAATATGTTCTTGCTCATTGTAGAACAGAGGTAATGGAATAATGGGTATCAATTCCAGAATCACAGATTCTGATTAAACGTTAGAAAACATTCCTTAAAAGTAAGAACAGTTCACAAGTGAAACTACCTATCCAGAGAAATGGTCACCTCCTCTTCATTAGACGAGTTCAAGCAAAGGACAGATGCACATCTTTAATTTGTTTTAATTTAAATTCACACACTAGGTAAAGGATTGGCCTTGATGGTTTTTACACTTACTCTCCTTTTTATTCTTGTGTTCTTAATATTTTATTTCAACCTGAATTTATTGTTCAGCTTTAATCCGCATGTGAATCACCCTGAAATACCTGCATTGTGATAATAATGCAAAATAACATATTTTGTTGGATAAACTTTTAAGCTTGAAAAATAAAAGCAGCTAAGGAAGTGTTGTCCTTAGCATTAGAAAAGTGTTGACCCAACAAAAGAAATGCTCTGAAAAGAAATGCTTTGAAATGCCAGTGTAATAGTATTAAAGGGTACCAGCATTCATAACATCAGAGATAGTGTCAAAACCCGTATGTGTCACTTTCCTGGAAGTTGGGTGGATTTGGTTCTTGCCAAGGCAACCAATTGTGAAAGTAACTAGAATCTGGATGATGCATCAGCAGAGACATTTGGTGCCCTTGAATGCATATACAACCAAAGGCTAAAGGAATTAAGTCCTATTACTTCTCCTGTAGTATGTATTAATTTTGAAATAGGCATCCACAACTTGTGTTTCTGATTTTTTTTTTCAAGAGGCAGAATTTAGATTCTTTTTTCATCACTGAACTCTTTTAGTATACCAAGTTAGGTGTAATTTGAAGAATTATTTCCTACTGTGTAAATAAAATTTATATACATATATATATATATATATATATATATATATATATATATATATATATGTGTGTGTGTTTTTTTCTTTAAGTTTTCGCAGGTACTTACTTGTTTGCTGTTCAGCTTCCTTCGGGTATTATCCCACGTCATTGTAGTGCTTTTAAAGTTGTAGCAACGTTTCAGCAGAATCTCATCTGCCATCATCAGGCTTCTGTATTGAGTTTGTATGTGGGTTAGGGTCTCACAGCCGTTGGTTTTAAATTTGAGGCCAGCCTATTATTGTGGCAGGATGTTTTTTTCTACATCCTGATTGGTTGGGAGTCTTGGTTTGTGTTTATTGGACTTGGAGTTTGTTTGATTGGTGTTTCTGGTTTCTTCTGTTTTGTGGCTTTGATTGGCTGGCAACACTCTGTTCCTGTATTGGAGGCTTTCAGTGCAGCTTGGCTTCGTGTGAAAGGACGGCTATTATCTATTAGGAAGCTAGGTTTCATCTGGGTGCCTGGTGGGGGGGTGTTTGAGCTGGAGGTATCAGAGGGAGTCTGTTTGTGCCCAGGTGTTAGCTTGGCTTGTGGTGTGGAGATCTTTCTATTTGAGAGTGCAGGCTTCCAAATGATTGACAGTCTGGTGGAATCATCTCTTCTATTCATGCTTTCAGGTCTTTTTTCAGTCTCTATGGCTTCTCTGATGATTCTGTGGCTGGGGTTTTCTATAGTGGCTAGGGTTTTGGTGCCATTGAAGTTGATGTTGTGACCTGTGGTTTTCATGTGTTGGACTAGTGATGAGGTGTGTTCCAGCTTTTTTACTGCATTTTTGTGTTCATCCAGGCGGGTACTTATTCTTCTATTGGTCTGTCCAATGTATGTGGCCGGGCATGATGCACAGGGAACTTTGTATATGCCTTGGTTTTCCAGGTCAATTTTGTCTTTGGGATTTTTAAGGATGGCTGCTATTTTTTTGTCTGTTTTGAAGGCAGTCTTGATGTGATGTCTGTGTAATATCTTACTGATTTTGTCTGTAGTACCTCTTATGTAGGGCAGGACAGCTGTTCCATAGGTCTGTTCATCTTCTAGGTCTCTATTATGTCTTAGTGTGTTTTTGTGGATCAAGCTAGTGATTTTGTTTTTGTGGAAGCCGTTGGCTGTCAATACTTTAGTCAGGGTGCATAATTCAGTCTTTATATGTGTCTTGTCTGCCAGGCATTTGGTTCTGGTGATTAGTGTTTTGGCCACGGAATTTATCTGTGATGGGTGATGGTGGGATTGGGTGTTGAGGTAGCGGTTGGTGTGTGTTTTCTTCTGGTATACGGTGTGTCCCAGTGTGCCATCTGTTCTTTTGTAGATTAGTACATCTAGGAATGGTAGTTGTTTGTTTTTTTCTGTTTCCATGGTGAACTTGATTTTGGGGTGTGTGCTGTTTAGGTGTGTTAGGAAATTGTTTAGGTTTTCTTTTCCATGGGGCCAAATCACAAATGTGTCATCGATGTATCTTAGCCATAGTTTGGGTTTGTGGGTGGCATTAGCCAGGGCTCTTGATTCGAATTCTTCCATGAACAGGTTTGCAATGACGGGTGAAGTGGTGATCCCATAGAGGCTCCTTCAATTTGCTTGTATCTTTGTCCTTTGTATATGAAATATGTGTTGGTTAGGCAGTGTTCTGTTAGTTCCATGAGGTCTTTAGCTGGTTGGTATTTATTTTTGATGATTTCAAGAGTTTCTTTTATTGGGACTTGAGTGAATAGTGAAACCACATTGAAACTTACAAGCAGATCTTCTTGTTCCACGTGTAGATCTTTGATCATTTCTAAGAAGTGGTATGAGTTTTGTACATATGAAGCTGCGGTTTCAGCATGGGGCTGTAGTTGTTTTACTAAGTGTTTAGCTAGGTTTTGTAGTGGTGCTCCTCTGGAGCTGACTATGGATCTGAGAGGTATACCTTCTTTGTGTATTTTTGGGAGGCCGTATAGTTTGGGGCATCTGGAAGATTTTTCTCTTGGGATGATCGTCTGTTGGATTTATTTGCTTATGTGGCTGGTTATAATTTTCTTCTTGGTTAATTTTTCCAGATATGTGGTTGGGTCTGTGTTTATAGGTTTGTATGTGGAGTCTTGGAGTAGGTCTGTCAATTTTGTTTCGTAGTCTTTTCTGTCCATTACTGCTGTGGCATTCCCTTTATCTGCTGGGAGTATGATTATGCTGTTATCATTTTTCAGGGTTTATAGCGCTTTGAATTCATCTTTGTGCAAGTTGCTTTTCGGTGGTTTGCTTGTGCATAAGATGTTTGTAACCTGGTGTCTTATTCTGTCAGCTTCATCTGTATTTAATTTGGTTAGGCTGGATTCTACTGCACATATGATGGATTCTGTGGGGATTTTTTTGGGTGCTATGGCATAATTGAATCCTTTGGTTAGGACATCTGTTTCTGTTTTGGTGAGTTCTCTGTTGGAAATGTTATATACTAATTGTTTCAGGTGTTGTTGTGAGTTGTTGGGGGGTTTGTTGTCATGTTCTAATTTCATTAGTTTCTTCAAGAGTTTTTCATTTTTGTAAGTGGTTTCAGTTTCAGCTCTCTAAGTTGTAAATTGTTTTAGCTTATCCCAAAGTAGAGGGTGGATTTGGCTGCTCAGTTCCAGGTGTAGTGCTAGCAAATCTTTGTTTAACTGATCCAATTGGAATCTCTTACTGTGAACCTCGTTCCTGAGTAGAGCCATCTCAGTTTTTTTCAGGATACTTTAGTAGCTGCTGTGCTGTGATGAAATGTTAATTTGAAGCAGGTTGGTGTTGCATTGTTGTCTCTGCAGCTGCATAGGAATTTTAGGTCACATAATATAATTCAGGTCACATAATAATATTTATATATATGTATATGCTGTTCAGCTTCCTTCGAGTATTATCCCACATCATTATAGTTGTGCTTTTAAAGTTATAGCAACATTTCGGCAGAATCTCATCTGCCATCATCAGGCTTCTGTATTGAGTTCGTCTGTTTTGTCTGTCTGTATTGAGATGAACTCAATACAGAAGCCTGATGATGGCAGATGAGATTCTGCCGAAACGTTGCTACAACTTTAAAAGCACAACTACAATGACGTGGGATAATACCTGAAGGAAGATGAACAGCATACATGTAAGTACCCGCAAAAACTTAAAAAAACATATACATACATACATACATACTCTGGAGGTTTGTCTCAGTTTTAACAAACAGATCTGCTTGAATTAATGGGATCAGTTAAGGAAAACAGGTGAGGTGTCGGATTCTGTTTTGTTTATGTTGGCTTTTCATCATCAGTGTCTAGATCCAGGTATTTGCATTTAGGCTAATTTACTTTCCAGTTATCTGTTCCTTTTCCAAGAAAGGCAGATGTGCACTTTTCTTTTCTCAAATCAAATCAACCTTTATTGTCAGAGTGTAACATGTATACAATGAGATTGGCTGAGCCTCCCTTCGTGCACCCCCCCCCCCAACACAACTCACAAAAAAGACAAAAAATCCCTTACCCAGTGAGTCCTACTAACAAACACACAATCTTATTACACCATGTGAACTTATTGCACAACGCACCAGCCCCTCAAGTCCATCATACTATGTTGACATGAAGTTATTTTCCATTCAGAAGTCTGACAGCTCACAGGTAGAAACTGTTCTTCAGCCTGTTGGTGCGGCTGGCTATGCTTCTGTATCTCCTTCCCAAAGGTAGGAGAATGAAGAAGTGCTGACTATAAGGTATAAGCAATCCCTGAGGATTTTCCTCACTCTTCTAAGGCAGCGAGCCCTAGCAATGTTGCCTAGTGGTATCAGGGAACAGCCCTGATCTACTTGCATTTTGTATTCCAAGCAGGAAACAAGTCAGTGTACTCTCTAACAAGTGGTCGAAAGTGACGTCCTATATATTGAATTGATAGTGTGTGGCATGATTATTTTTCTCATGTTGCATTCTGTGTTTTTCAGAATGAGTCTCATCCTTTATATTTGACTGATCCTTATGATTCAAAATGTTGAATCAAACCACTGATGTTGTGTAGTGGCAGCGAGGAACACTATTGTTATTTCAAGTAGTCTACTGACATATTTTGATTCCTTCTCCATTCCAAGAAAAGTCTAAAATTTTGGAGCTAATTCTGAACAAACCTGTATTTGCTGAGTAAAGAAGGGGGAGGGGAACCTTTACATAGTGGTAAAGTTTCTCTTATCTAAAGTCTCAGATTTTTTTAAATCATGTGCTACCTGGTCAAGATCAGGTCTTTCAGTCCAGTAACCATAGATGCAGGGTCATGAAGTTTACGGGGCCAGGTTTTAATAAAACAAAAACTCTCGTCCTTTAAGTATTGGGGCTGCCCTTCAATATCTCTACTGTTATTAAGGAGGGTATTGTTGGGTATGCTTTTAAATTTGTTTTTTTGATTAATAACAAAGTTTAAAATATCTTCATTTACTGGACTGTTCGTTGTCCCTGGATCCAAAAGAACCAATTGCCTGGATACTGATCACTGCCCCGCCACTTAAAATGTTTATTTTTCCCTAGCTGTGTTTGATTTTCATTTGACAGATCAGTATAAAGCTTTCTAATAACAAAATAGAAACCAAATACCCAGAATGAAAATAGAACAAAGAGTACCTTGAATAACAATTTTGAGTGCTATCATAAAGACACTGTTTTTCAAATGAACAGCAGTTGGTACAATGTAGACATGGTATTCTGCTGCTGAATAAAAGATCTTAGATCTGCATGATGCAAGCTGCTGCAAGGATAATGCCTCATTGTCCTGATAAACTTCAGCCTACCTTAAACTTGTTTTTAACATCAATCAGGAAAGTTGATCACCTTTAGTGATGGTGTTGATGCTGAAAGGTTCTCAAATTTTATACCCGGTTCTTTAATACAATTTTTTCCCCTAAACATATTCTTGAGCCTCCTAAAGCTCAAGTGAAAACCTTTTTTAAAAGTTTTACTCCCTTTATTTGGAGATCATTATGTTCACATTAGGCATTTTTAAATTTGTTCATAATGTATATATGTTTTATATTATAGAAAATATTTATATAATTTTCTTCTCTGAAAGGACAGTATTTACCTTATGTAAAAGTAGAATTGAGAGTAAATTTGCTCTGAGTAGCAAGAATTAAATGCTGGAATATTGGTTTCATAAAAAATGAATATGTAATGAAGTATGAAATCTCAGAACGTGATAAAGCAACATTTGTGCTAGAATTTATATTAAAACAGCAGGGATATTAAATTGGTTGAATACGTGTTGTTAAATTGTTTGCAACTGATTCTTAAAAGCTGATGGAAAGACAGAAGAAATAAACATTACTGAGTGTATGTTAATGCAGTATGGCTGCCATGTAAAGAAATAACTCGGGGACTAGAATTTTCATTGATCACCCAGTAGATTTTGCTGTCCTGAAAAAGTCATATGCTACTAGGCTACTTATAAGCAGGGGTGGGATTCAAATTTTTAACAACTGGTTCTGTGGGCATGGCTTGGTGATCATGTGACCGGGTGGACATGGCTTGGTGATCATGTTATTGGCTGGATGTGGCCAACTCAATATCACCCACATTGAGGCACGCATCTCCTCACCTGGCCTCTCATGACTGTGGGGATGCTGCAACAGTGTGTAACTGTGAGAAATGGTCATAAGTCACTTTTTTCAGTGCCATTGTAACTTTGAATGGTCACTCCACACAAGAAAAATACCAGCAAAGGAGGGGAAAAAAACTCCAGAGATGTTCCTGAGACAGGAAGTGTAGTCCTGCCAAGAATGTAATAAAAGTTAATGGAGAGGCAGTTTCTGTGAGCAACACCAGAATGTTTCCTTCCTGTCTTCTTTACAGGATTAGGCCAGTAATTTCTTCTAACAACCGGTTTTCCAAACTGCTTAGAATGTTAACAACCAGTTCTAGTGAATAGGTGCAAACTGGTAGAATATACCCCTGCTTATAAGGTTATAAGCAATATATGTATGTTTGTATGTGTGTATGTATATGCTTTTAAGTAGCATACATTCTTACAGTATATGTTATTTTCCAAAGCCATGGGAGCCTGTTGAACTTCATCCAATTGCAACCCTTCCTGCCATATCTACCCAAATAATTTGGATTTGTGCCTCAGCCTCTTTTCTGTATGTTTTATAGAGTTCCAAAGTCTTTGCCAAGAAAGAACTTTCCTACATGCCGATCATTGGCTGGATGTGGTACTTCCTAGAGATGGTGTTCTGCAAGCGAAAATGGGGAGAGGATCAGAAAACTGTCATGCGCAGCCTGCTCAATCTCCGAGATTATCCTGAATACTTCTGGGTATGATACATTACTGTGAAGTAGCTCCTTCATCACAATTGCATTTTTAGAAAGTCTGGCCGGCATAAGGGTAGAATACTCTCTGAACCTGAATAAAATATTCTATTAGTGTTACAAATCAAGAAAGGGAGATGAGATTGTCATTTCAGTTTCATTTTTTTTCCATTAAGAGAGAGTGCAGGTGGAGTCATAAGTGGGAGAATCACTGAAAAACGAGAAGGGGGGAAATTGGGCCTGATTATTAGGAACTCATAGTGTGATGACCAGGAGTGTAACACAAACGTAACTAACAAAATCCAAAAATGTAAATAAATGTCCTTTAATGCCTGCAACTTGGCCCCTCTGTTCAATAATTCTCAGTTGGAGAAAAAACATACTGAAAAATAGTCTTCAAAAGAAAGCAATGCAGTCCAAACTTAACGAGCAGATTAAAAACCAAACAAATTACAATGACAAAAATTTCACAATGGACCAGGATAAGTAATTACCAAATTCAAGGAGATAACAAGACACAGTCTGTTGGAAGATAACTTCATCCCAAAATAAAACACACTTTGCTTCTGGCAACACTGTGTTGTAATCGTCTCTCTTATATACTAGCGTCCCCAGCTGCAACCAATGAGGTGGATCATGGCCGCTTCCTCTCTCGTAAGCAAAGTTGTTGACTTCTCAATTCCTCCCTGCGTGTCCTAGGATGCAGAGGGGATGGGCCTGGTTCTTCCTCCGACTGCCCAGCCAGCCTCTGCCCATCCACAACCTCTGGAGCCACACCTCCACTCCCTGTCTGGCTGTTCCTCCTTTCCCTCAGAGCCCGACTCTACACATAGGCATAAGGGAGGGGAGAGGCAAAAACCTGCATAGGCTGAAAACAAAACACTCAAAACGATACATCTAGATTTATTTTGTCGCAGGGTTCATGATTTATTTCTATTTTGAGCTCATGATTTATTTCTATTGACTTTCTGGCAGATTGGTTTGATGTTATTTTAGTACTGCTCTTTCAAACTGAAATTGACCCATGTAGGTTTTATTGTGCATGTATCTCTTCAAAAAACGGGTTAAATTCAGGGCAGCTTGTGTATTTTGTAAGAATTTATAGGGTTGCATTGTTTTACTGTTTTGTCAGATGAAAAGAGCTTTGCCCCCCCATGGAGTACAGGTAGTCCTCAATTTACAACAGCTCATTTAGTGACTGTTTAATGTTACAACACTGAAAAAAGTGACTTATGACCATTTTTCACTGTTATGACCTTTGCAACGTCCCTTTGGTCATTTGATCAAGATTCATATTTATGACAGTTCAGTATTCCAGGGTCATGCGATCCCGTTTTGCAGCCTTCTGAC
This sequence comes from Laticauda colubrina, assembly GCA_015471245.1. NCBI lineage: Eukaryota > Metazoa > Chordata > Lepidosauria > Squamata > Elapidae > Laticauda > Laticauda colubrina. The sequence goes on from BLBF01000063.1 coordinate 539,948, forward strand.
AAGCAAAATAAATGGGGAAGCCAGGTTCACTTAACAAGCATGTTAATAGCTGAACAAATGCAACAATTCACTTAGCAACTGTGACAAGAAATGTCGTAAAACAGAGCAAAACTCACTTAACAACTGACTCACTTAGCAATAGAATTGTTGGGGTCAATTGTGATCATAAGTGGAGGACTACCTGCAAAGGTTTAGATTGCTGCTTGAAAAGCACTTATAGGCAGTCTTCAACTTATGACCACAATTGAGCCCAACATTTCTGTTGCTAAATGAGTCAGTCATTAAGTGAGTTTTGCTTTATTTTACGACCTTGTTTGCTACAGTTGATAAGTGAAACACTGCAGTTGTTAAGTTAGTAACACAGTTGTTAAGTGAATGTGGCTTCCCTGTTAACTTTGGTTATCAGAAAATCGCAAAAAGTGATCATGTGACCCCAGGATACTGCACCATAAATGGGAGCCGGTTATGAAGTATCTGATCACGTGATCATGGGGCCCTGCAATGGCCATTAAGTGTGAAAAACAGCTATAACTCATGGCAACTAAAAAGATCTCCTTTGGTCTTTTTAGCTACCAGAAAAAGGGAGTGGGGGAAAACAAGGCATTCTTGAAATGCCTAGATATCAACTCAGCAGCCCAAAGTTGTCAGAGCATAAGAAGGTTATTGGAGAGCATGATGGATGACTCTTGGAGACTGATGTGTCCTATTGGAGAAGTCACATTCAGGGGGTGGGGGGAAGGCCAGGGTCAAGGATGTGATTTAGTACCGGCTGCACCCAGCCACGCACCAACATGGCAATTTCTAATAAACCAATTTACTGTTTCTGAGATGCGGCTAGAGACTTTTGCTTTGAATGAGGGGAATTTGTTGGAGCCCAACAACTCAATCTTTTCAATGTCATTGTAACTTCAAAAGGTCACTAAATGAACTGTTGTTAGCGGAAGGCTTCCTGTACTGCCCACTCTTCAGGTGTTCAGGAATTATGATTTGATTTAAAATGACAATAAAAATAAAGGTATATGTTTCCTGTCCAGTTGGCCAAGGCTACCGTACAAATACAGGTGGCTTTAACATACAACAGTTCATTTATTGACAGTTCAAAATTACAGTGTCACTGAAAAAAGGGACTTATGACCATTTTTCACACTGATGACCATTGCAGCACCACCCCCATAGTCATGTGATTTACATTTGGATGCTTGACAACCAGTTCATATTTATGAGGGTTGCAGTGTCCTGTGGTCTTGTGATCCCCTTTTGCGACCTTCTGGCAAGCAAAGTCAATAGGGAAGCCAGATTTATTTAACAACAGTCTTACTAATTTAACTACTGCAGAGATTCATTTAACAAAATGGAGCAAGAAAAGCATAAAATGGGACAAAACTCACCTAACAAATTTCTCACTTCGCAACATAAATTTTGGGCTCAATTGTGGTGATACGTTAAGGGCTACCTATATAAGAATAATTAAAAAGTGAGTCTAAGCGCGTATGTATGTATGCATGAAAACAGATCCATCTTTGCCAAGATGGACTACTGCTCTAATCTAAAATGCAATATGGACTGGATTCAGTCTCTGCATTTGTCTTTTACACATTAGATGCTGCATTGAGGATCTGGGTGCATCTGCCTAGGAACCTGTGTGCTTTAGAGAATAGTTTCATTTTCTAAGATTGTATGTATATACATACACACACACACACACACAAACAAAATACCACTCACGCATCACGAAATCTCCAAAACCATAAAGCCTACAAACTTGGAATTTGGCATGTATGTTCCTCTTGGCTTCTAGGTGCTCACTAAGAAAGGGTTTTTCGAAATGACTGTCAGAGCATTAGTATTTCTTATATTATTATGAACATGCTCTGATGCTAAGGAGTTCTACTCCCCCTCCCCACCTGAAAAGAAATCTGTTCCAAATGCAAAACACAAGCAGAGGAGAGGAGTTGCAATTTCAGTTTAGTTTCACAGCACCAAGTAGCTTTAGTACAGAACAGTTGAGCTAAGTCACGCCCAGGCTCCTTGCTGTCTCCTTGCTCATGCAGCAAACACTGTTTCAGTTTCCAAACAGCCCTCAACTCTCTCACACACTGACAGGATGCTAGCCAGATGAATACCGATGGATGCTGGTAGTTAGAGGCAGAATGTCCCACCCTTATTTTCCTCCCCAAAAACTAAGCCCGACCATACATGTATCAAGCTAGTGTGTGTGTGTGTGTGTGTGTGCGTGCGTGCGTGTGGTTGTGTGTGTGTGTATTTGATGAAGGGAAAAGTGGCAATTGTCTGTCTATCTATCTATCTACCTGTCTATCTATCTACCGTGTTTCTTCAACAATACGGCCTCCACCAAAAGGAAGCCCCACCATGTTTTATAGGCATTCAATTTATAAAATTGAATTAAGCCTCTCCCCCAAATTAAGGCCCATATTAAACATGCGAAATGGGGGGGAATGGCGGGGGGGGGCTTGCATTTAGGAAGCACTTGCATGCCTGCATGTGGTGCTGCCTGCATTGGTGGGGCACTTCATACCGGGAGACCTTCCTGCTTTTCCTTCTCCCTTGCTGCCGCGGCATTTGGCACAGCCACGTGCGGCCAGTCAGGGCTCCTCCTTGCAACTGGACCCCTGAGGAGACACTTGGCTTCAGGGGTTCCCGTCGCCGTGTTCCGAGGGAAGGCACTCGCCCGAGAGGATCTCTTCCTCTCTCTGTCTTCCCGCAAGGTCTGCGCTGCGGCTGAGGAGGCTGCAGCCAGTTCCTTCTGCTTGCTAAGAGGTGAGGAAGCCGCGTCTTTGCACAGCAAGCGAAGCGCTGCTCACCCGGGTGAGATTTGGGAACGAAGGGCAGGAGGAGGCACGCACGCACCCACGGCTCACTTTCCCGGCTGTACCCAGCCTGCTCGGCTCTGGCACGGCCCTGGTGGGATGAGCAGAGGGTCCGGCGGGGAGGCGCTCGCTGCCTTGGTGAGAGCTCTGCTGCCAGGAAGGAGGGCCCGCCTGTCGTCCTTCCCCGCGGCAGAGCTCTCACCAAGGCAGCGAGCGCCTCCCCACCGGACTGTTCGCTCATCCCACCAGGGCTGCGCCAGAGCCGAGCGGGCTGGGCAGAGCCAGGAAAGAGAACCACATGTGCGTGCATGCCTCCTCCTGCCCCTCGTTTTCAAATCTCGCCGGGGCGAGCAGTGCTTTGCTTGCTGTGCAAAGACGCAGCTTCCTCACCTCTCAGCAAGCAGAAGGAGCTGGCTGCAGCCTCCTCCTCAGCCGCAGTGCAGACCTTGTGGAGAGAGAGAGGGGGAGAGATCCTTGGGCGAGCGCCTTCCCTTGGAACGCGGCGACAGGTGTGCCTGAAGCCTAGTGTCTCCTCAGGGCTCCGGTTGCAGGGAGGAGCCCTGACTGGCCGCACGTGGCTGCGCCAAATGCTGCGGTGTTCTTCTAACACCGCAGCAGCAAGGGAGAAGGAAAAGGTCTCCCGAACCCCAAGATCTCACTGCCCGCCCACCCGAGGATGCAGGGGGGGGGGGAATTAAGTCACCCCCGAAAAGACGGCCTAGCCGTTTTTTCGGGGGTCAAAAAAATACAAGGCCCGGCCTTATAATGTGAGAAACATGGTATCTATCTATCTATTTCATTCTCTTTCCTCCCTCCCTTTCCCTCCCCCAGTTGTTGCCATTTTTTGCTTTAAAAAAGAAACCTCTATAGACTTGGGCATTATATAGCCCTCAAGCCACATCTGGCCCTTTGAATGTCCCTGTCCAGCCTGCATGAATTACTTTTATTTTGAAGACGACTATTGTTTTATTTTCAATTAATGTATGTGCATCCTTGCATACCTACACACCTTCACAGCCCTTTTGGTTTAACCCTCTACAACAGTCCCAGTTTCTAATGTGACTTCTTGGGAAAAATAATTGCCCGCCCTTGCTCTGCACATTTAATCCATCTAATTCAGCCCTTGCTGTATTGGCATTCAATGAAGGTTGAATAGTGCCACCATAATTCAAACATCTTTATTTATTTATTAATAATTTTATATGCCGTCCATCTCACTGATGATAAGGCAAGTTTTACTTCCCCTCCAAATATAATATGTAACTTGATTTTCAGAATGCAACCAATGTTGCTTTCAACCATCTTTCAGGGAACATGTCTGCAATTTCTGATACAATGGTACTTTTTGTGATTGCTGCTGAATCAGATAGGAGAGTCTAAACAGGAATTGATAAATGTTTCTGGTGAAATGCTCCTTAAAGCATAACTTTACTCTGTTCCAACTACTCATGCTCAAAATAGTGCTGATAGCAATACAGTCTTTGTGTTTTCAAAATAGTTCTAACAGGAAATGGTTGTGTTCTTTGGACAAGAGAGAAAGCAGCTACTGGTACTCAAAAAAGAACATTGTGATGCTAAAATTGCATGTTAATTGTTCTTGCAAAAAGGCATTATCATGAAGGGCCTTGCAGATTGCTCTTCCTGAATTATGTTTAGGTCTTAAGGAAAAGGTGTGTATTTGAGATTTATCACAGTGTAGTGATTAATGCATAGAAGTGGTCTTTTGTTTTCCTCTGTGCCCCATCCATTGGGATGCAGTATTCCATAAAGAAATGTACTTCTTCCTTCCACACCCCCAATATATCTCTTCAGTTTCCTTTCTTTTTCTTCTCTTCAGTTTTTGATTCACTGTGAAGGCACAAGATTTACTGAGCAAAAACATGAAATCAGCATGCAGGTGGCTGAAGCTAAAGGCTTGCCAAAGCTCAAACATCACCTCCTCCCGCGAACCAAAGGATTTGCACTCACCGCCCAATGTTTGAGAAATGTAGGTAAGGAATAACATACCCAACACATCTAAGATACCATTTTAAATGTTTGTAATCAGATGTATGTTTTAGTTAAACTGGCATTTGGAAATGAAGCAAGCTGACATCAACTTTTGATTGCCATGTTCTGAAAAATAGCCCTGTTGAGGGATGATATCTAAACATTATCTTCCTTTAAGTCTTTCTTTAAGTCTCACTAATCATATTTACTGTAGATAGTCATATCTTGATTTAATGGAGGTGTGAGATTTAGCCAGATATAGCTCTAATTCCTTAATGCCCTCCATTGCAGCAGGAGAAAACTATGTCAGTGCCTCTTAACAATGATAATTTGCTGCTTTGTTCATTCAATACGTTGTGATTAGCAACTTTGGGACCCACTAGAATTCAGAAGTTCGGTTTGAAAACCCTCTTCAGCTGAATTACTCCCATAAAGTGCACCAGAGATGGTTGGGTTGACATTTGAACCAGTCTATTAAAAAAAACATGAAGTTGTCTTTTTATGGCTGAATTAGACTTTGAAGTTCTGCTCTATTTTTCTTGGAACACAACAAAATCTGGCTATGCCTTGACAGACTTTTTGTAACCCTATTTATATTTGCTACTAAACTATAACTATTATTTTTCCTCAACTGCCAGAGCTCCTCATTTTGATAATCTGAGCTTTCATGATGTTCACAGGATCATGTTTTGAAACCTCTGATAGTTGTCACCATGTTTTAATGTATCCTATTTTACAGTTTCAGCTGTGTATGATTCTACGCTGAACTTCAGAAATAATGAAAATCCAACACTACTTGGAATTTTACATGGGAAGAAATACCATGCAGATTTGTATGTAAGGCAAGTACCTTTTTTTAAACAGCTTTAAAAGGCATAGTGTAATTGTAATCCAAAAGGAGCTATAGTGAAAATGCCTCTAAGGTATTTTGAATATAAAATTCTTTATAATAATAGAGCTTATAATTATATCTTTATATTAGGAGAGCCAGTTTGGTATAGTAATGAAAGCATCAGGCTAGAAACTGGGAGGCTGTGAGTTCTAGTCCTCCTAGCCCTAGGAAAAAAACAACGGCAAGCCACTTCTGAAAACCCTTGCCAAGAAAACTGCAGGGACTAATCCAAGCAGTCTGAAAGGATTGGACATGATAGAATAGAAGGGGAAAAAAAGCTTTATATTGAAACACTAATAACTTGTAATTTTTTTCCACCCAAATCTTGTTGCTTACGTTCTACCATAAATGAAAGTAAGCAGGGTGGTTACATGGTTTGTTTTTAAATCTTCTCTTCATCCTGTGCTCTCTTTTTCAATATTTCTAGGCGGATTCCATTAGAGGAGGTTCCGGAAGGTGACCAGGAATGTTCTAATTGGCTTTACAAACTCTATCAAGAAAAGGTTGGTTCATTATTTAACCATTCTTATGATGATTAAGATTTGAGATGGCCCTCTACAACAATCCCAGTCTCTCAGGTGGCCCCTTGGAAAAAGTAATTGCCCAACCCTGCTCTCGCTGTTCAGTTGTTATAAATTTCCGTTCCTGAAATCTGAAAGTGTTTGCTTAGTTTTCTTAAAAAGAAGAGCTGATTGAACCTGTAGGTTTTGCAAATGAGAAAATGGCAATTTGCTGGGTGGAGGAATAATGCACTCAATAGCCATCAGGTTTATGTCTTCTGTTCCCTAGAGGAACAGAAACACCAGAAATAGGGAGAGAAATCACACTTTCTACTTGCAGTGATGAATTTAGCAGATAACCAGCTCTTTCCCACATTATTCTGACTAGGATATCAACCAAGAAGAATATTACAAGACAGGAAGATATCCAGAGATCTCTACTGTGCTTCCTCGACGGCCATGGCCTCTCTTGAATTGGCTTTTCTGGGCCTTGTTGCTACTCTACCCTTTATTCAAGCTGCTCATCAACATGATTAGCAGTGGCTCATACCTGACACTTGCCACTGTAGCCTCTGTCTTGATTGCAGGTGAGTTGTTTCCAGCCCCTACAAGAAAGACCTTCTTTACAACCCTACCAAAAACTCCGCCCTCAGCATCTAATGTGGATAGATGAATCTGAGCGGGAAGAGTAAATTCAGGCTTTGGTAACCTCATTTTAACTCTGAAGACAGAGGAGAATTTGGTGATCTAAAATTTCACTTGGCTGTTGTCCTACAAATTACTTGGTTTTTAGATATTTACATAATTGCGTTGGAACTGCACTAGGAAATACTGAAGAAAAAGGGAAGAAAAGAATGTTTACAGCTAGCAAATTTTCAAATGTGTGGCTTATTGTTTCTCAGATCCATCTAATGTTTCTCTTTCTGACATTTTCTTTCTTTCTTAAAAACACCCTTATGGCACCTCAAGTTATCTGGCTTTCCCTCCCTGGGATGCATTATGCCATTCATAAAGGAAAATGGGAGGACCACTGTTTCTGAAGCTGAGGAGCCAGGATTGATGTGGCCTTTGGGGATGTGGAGGGGAATCACACACACACACATCTACATCCCCAAATGGGGCACCATTATGTATGGTGCCAGGCAGGAAACAGTGCACTTGGAGTTTGTAAGTCCATTTCCTTATTCCAGTTTCATGTTCCTGTTCCCTGAATGTGTGGATGGCCCTTGGGGGATGAAGAGGTGCTGTTTGGAAAACAACCAAGTGAGAAGGAGGAGTCCCAGTGGCATAATGGTCAGAGAAGGAAACTTAGGAAGAACCTACCCTACTTGCTCAGTTGCCTAGGTGGCAGCAGGAAAGATACACCTTTAGACTTACAAGATGCTTGTTAATGTAGCCTTACAATGAAATAGAATTACCTCATCTAATTGTGTTTCCAGTATTTTTACCAGGGAGGGCTGACATCAGTCTTGCAAGTCTGGAGGTGCAAACTTCCCACTGCCACTTTTAATAGTTCGATCAATTCTCTGCTGAGTCAGTCACTCATGCCTTAATCATCTCTTACTGTCATGTGTTCTATCTGGGGCTGCTCATGAAAACTATCCAGAAGCTTCAGCTGGGAGAAAATGCAATGGTAGAGGCAGTTATATTTACCACTACAAGACCACATGTTATATCTGTGTTATGTCTTCTGGATCTTCTGGATCCAATTTAAAGTTCTGATTTTGAGCTTGAAAGCCATTCATGGTATGGGGTTGGGTTGCTTGAGAGTTCTCCAAAATTACATCTGCCTGTCCCATCATCTAGCAGAAGACGCATGCTGCTAGTCCCTTCTGTAATGAAACTACATGTGGTTAATCCCAGGAGACATTCCTTCTCTGCCATGGCCCCTACCTTATGGAACATTCTTTCCTCAAAATTAATTAGCTCCATCCTTTTTGACATTCCTGAAGGCTCTCAACACCTGGTTATATCATGAGACCTACAGCTCTCAGCCTCACAGGGAATCTGAGCTATGCTTGGATGACTCCATAGTTAAGATAGTTATTCTCTCTTTGCCTAGGGGTATGGTATATTTGTTTTTTTATGCTATTTATTTCTTAATATAGTTCCCCCACCCACATCTGTAGGTTTTTTAATGTGTTTTTTTTAATATGATTGTTGTGCACTGTCCAGTCTGATGAGATGGGCAGCTATACATATTTGATTGATTGATTAATTATGCTTAAGAACTCATCTTGTTCAACATTCTACTTTTATTTTGTAGCCAAATTGTTATAAATAGAAATGGCATCAGCCATTGTCTAGCAAGAGTATATATTGTTTTATTATTGTTCTCATGAAATTCTGGATGGAGCATGAATGTTCATAGATGGGCAATTGATTCTGATGATGCTCGTTTCCCATCAAGTTGCACCTGTTTCCAAGCAATGTTGAAAAAGGAATGGGAGGGCTATATGGATAGAAAAGCAGCTAGTGTATGAGGGCAAGTTCCCATTTCCAAATTATCTGGAATATGGTCTTGAAATCCTCCACTTTGCATTTTCTCTTCATTGTCTCTCTTCATTGTAGAAAGAGCAGGGTTTCTCAACCCTGCTATTGCGAGAATTCTGGGAATTGAGATCCACGCATCTTTAAAGTTATTAAGACTGAGAAACGTTGCTTATATAAAAGCTATCTGTTTCTCACAGCCTCTTCACCTATAGTAGGAGGGCTATCATTATGGAAGGCAAAATCCTTCCATAATAAGGTGTGCCTTTTATTTCAATACTTTTTGCTGAGCTTAATGATCAAATGTGCACTTTAGGAAATTCTACAGAGTGTTGAGTTAGGAACAAATGATGGACACCCTGAAACTGCAGCAAAATGGTTCGTTCTTTTATTGTGTGTGGAATTCTTGTTGATCATCAGAGCTATGTCTGAATTTTGGATTGTGCTCCTAATTAAAGCAAACACGTCTATTGAGACTCATGTCAAAGTCTGAAATAAAGAGTTGGCTGCTTTAATTAGTAGGGTTCTGTGCTTCTGTCAGGTCCCCAGCAGTTATTCCAAATAATGCACTTATTTAAGGCATTCAAAACTTGAATGCTATATGTCAGTAGTGGCTGACCTTTTGGGGCTCCTGTGCTGAAAATTGTGTGCGTGCACACTCATATGCCAGCACCCAGAAGGCAATGCATATGCCCCTCATGCACTGTGCATCTCTGCATGTGTGCACAATCCGCCCACGTGCCACGCATCTGCGCATGCATGCATGATCACCCCGCGCTGCACATCTCTGTGCATGCATGCAAGACACCCAGTGTGCTGCGTGTCTCTGCATAATAATTTGGGGTTGTCAGAGAAAAAAAGCTATAAGGGCGGTTCTCTTTATAGCTAATAATCTCTACTGTGATTTTTGTACATAGTTTTATCGCTGATTCAAAGATAGAAAGGACTGCGTTGAAGTAACCTACATTCTGCACCAATTTTACACACTGACCAATTTATGCCTATGTATTTAGAATGCAGGAGATAGTAGTGTTGGCTGTCTGTTGTTGTTTTTTTCCATTGGCTTATTTGATCAAAGTTAAAATATAAAATTGTTATCTCTGGTAACCCTAAATGGACTTTTGCTGACCAGGATTAAACAAGGCTGCTTTAATAAATTGTTTATAGATAAGATATGGGACATGGGAAGCAGATAGTTTGTTACATTTAAGAGAAGTTGAAAAGATGATAAATTATTAAAATTATTTATACTTGTGATGCCGGGAAGTAAATTCTTTACATGTTTTCTTTTTCTTTACTATATTCTTATTTTTCTTTTCTGCGCTTTTTATTTTTTCTATTTACTTTTTAAAGTTGTATTAGTTTTTATATTTTTAATAATAAAGTTGCTGTCTAATCCCATCATGATTTTTAAGGATAAGTGGAACCAGTATTGGATCTTTCATTTCTGCAAAATACCTATCACTATGTTCATATGTAGAGTATAGAATAAATATATGTTTTCTCCCTACAGGAAGTTCCTGAAAATTGAACCGGGTATTCACCATTTAAGATGTTTGGAATAAGAAATGGCAAAGATTGATGTGTGACAGATAGTACAGAGGAATACTTGCATGCAGGCAGGGCTTATTTACCATATTTTTCACTCCATAAGATGCACCTGACCATAAGACACACCTAGGTTTAGGGAAGGAAAACAAGAAAAAAAAAATCAGGAGGAGCCTGAGAGGACCACAGATAGGTGTCCTCTCATGTGCCAGCTCTGCCTATTGACTCCTGCACTGCGGAAAAGAGAGAGGCGGGCAATGACTAAGACAAAAGAAGCGGGGTTCAGCAATGTAAAAGGACCCCACCACCATGGCTCGGTTGCTGTTCACCAAAGGACTGGCACCAACACAGACATTTCCACCCACTTTTTTTTTGGGGGGGGGAGTGTGTCTTATGGAGCAAAAAATACGGTATATATAATTATTTGTCCCCCCAAAAAAAATTGTATTGTGGGTATGTTAAATTGGATTAGCCAACTCAGTTGCAACAAGCATATGCCACAACTCTTAAGGATTGTCTCCTCATCCTACTACACAACTAGGGTCTTGACCCAGATGGAATTTGGAGGATACTTTTATCAAAACAGGTGCACTGTTAGTCAGCTTCATTCTGACTAAACGAAATGAATCAGCTTTTATATATGGAAATAATAGAAAAGTAGTTTTGCACATTTATTCCATGGCACAGAGGTGTTATGATTATTGCATCTCTCCAAAGGTTTACCCTCCTCTCCTCTTCTTCACCCCCTTCCATTAAGAGATGAAGCAGAAATTCTTACATTTTTGATGCAATGTTGCATGAGCAGCGAAAATTTGATTGCTTCCTGAACAATCTGTCAGAAAGAGATTTGCCCCTTTTTAAAGGAAATGATGATGTTGGTTTTGAATATTTCATGGTAAGAGGAACTTAAAACTGTTATGAAATGTTTCCAACGTAAACATTTAACACCCAAGAGAATGAGCTGATTGTAAAAAAATAAACACAGATAATAATGAGAGATTAGAACTGCATGACCACAATTACTGTATATATAGCTAATGTAATGGGAGAGGCTGTATCCACCAGTTTTTGTGATGGAAAGGATATTAAGAATATTATTCATTTTGTAATCATCCAGACTAGATTTTAAGATTGATTTCCTCAAAGAGAAAACCCAAGCTTTAAGAGGAAAATCGTTGTGGGTTACTCTGGTTGCATGCATGGCTGCATGTTTTTGCATGCAGTTAATTTGAAGCCATTATAAAAATGTTGACTTTAAACTTTCAAGCAAGTGCAGATTTTAATCACTGAATCTTTGCACATAGCACAAATTTCATAATAAATATAAAAGCTATTTATGTGACCCAGCTGAGTCTGCTGCAAAATAAACACAGAAATGTCACAGCCAGTTAACAAATACCTTAATTCAATAGACATTATTAGTTTGGAGAGCTGAAAATATCAAGTTACTTACTCATATTTTATACTACAAAGAAATGTGTCTGATTATAGTAAATCTGGTTACCATAATCTAGAATTGTCAAACACATTTATTACAAATTTCTGCTGGCTTTCCTTATTTAATTCAAAGAAGCCTTTGAAAAATGTTTTATCATCTTAAACACTACTCTAGGTTAATTGATTTTGATATTACATTTTTAATGTTCCCAATGTTCCATAATTTTTATTATGATCTTGAATGCTTAAAATACTAAGCATTCATCATAATATGATAGAAACAATTAAAAAAGGATAATAGCAAACATTATCAACCAGACTCCTTGTCCCCAAAATGGAGACATTAGTTGCTAAACTAAATAAGCATAAGACAACTAGCCATGATGGATAGGAATATTTTAATATAAGCTATTATATTATATAATAAATAAATACTGAATACATTCCACTGATTATTAATAAACCTGTTAAATGTTATCACTGTCAATTACTATCCAATAGAATGTCCAGTGAATCTTTAAGATTGGAAATAATTTGATGATAGAAGTAATTTTAAGAAGTGAACTTTTTCACTTATATATAGCATTATTTCAACTCTGCAACCTAAATTATTTTTTGAAAATATTAAGATGACCACTTAGTTAAAATTGTTAGCAGTGTGAAAGAAGCTATTGAAAGAATGTTTTAAATGGGTGCAAAATACGATACACTCTCTTGAAACAGAAATGTATGCACACATTATTACATTTTTCTTCATTCAGTATAAGGAAAGCATCTTTAATGCACATGCATCTCAAAGTAGCATTGAAGTCCAGGTGTTGAATTATAGCATGGTAGATAGGTTAAAGTATAATCTGAGACTTATATTTCATCTGGTTCTTCCGGAAGAATAATTTGAATAAGCTATTTGAATTTCAGAGATTCAGTTTAAAAAAATCACCTTGCTTTGGATAGCCAGGAGTTGAATAAAGTTGGACTTGGCCTCATTATGGTCTTTAAGTATTGCTTTCTTGTGACAGCGGGATATGCAACTTGCTGCCTTAATGAAGGGCATTTGTCATTTTGATAAGGAGGTATTTGGTTTGAGGACATATAAAGGACATTTGAGGTTACACTGATCGTAAAGTCCTGCATAGAATAAATATTATCTTCTGTTTCTGATTTTATCTAATTTGCATTAGTCCCCTTAATAGTATCTAGCAGAATAGTGGCCCCTTGAGAGATCCGGTATGGTGCAGTTAAGATGTTGACAGATTAGATTTGAGATTTTCCTTAGCCGCAGCAGTTCAACAATCTTTCACTCTTGTACGATCCTACACCTCTCATTGTGTAAAGAATGAGGAGAATGCATGTCCAGTTGAGCTCCTGAAAGAAAAACAGGATATAAATCTTAACACACTTCCATGGCTTCTGTGACCAACAAGTGTTTTGGTTTCTTAGGGCCTTATTTGTTATTGTGTCAGTAGATTTTTAATTTGAGCTCTTCTAGATGATGTGCTAGATAGATGAGGGAGGTTAGAAAGTTGCTTTTTGTACATTAATAGAAATTATTCCTCTCTTCAGCTAAAAGGGTGTCATGAGGAATTTAACCACAGCAGGTGGGGTGGGGAGTCCTTGCCTACAGTTTGATTTCTTAAAAAATGTGACATAAAAAGAGACAAGAAAGGCAAAGGATGAGCTTGGGAAGTTTAAAATAATAGTACGTTGTAGAAAGGTACTTTGGAACACACAGGGGTGCATACGTAGTACTTACCTGCAACTTCTTAAAAAAGAACATGTTTTTGCCTGGGGTCATGCTACAACTGTACAGGGCAACATTGCAATCCTGATAAAGTTGCTACCGTCTCATGCATTGTAAAGCATCTTCTTTTCCCTTTAAACCCGGAGTGCTGCACAATTGTGGTAAACGTGAGTGTTTCAAAAGAATTTACAAGAAAACCACGCAGCAGAGGGAGAAAACTTCGTCAACTGGAAGAATTAAGATAATAATTGATTTTTTTTTTCTTTATTTGTGTCAGAGGCACCTTCATAGACATATAATGTTCAACACTGAGCATGTAAAATAAGTATAACATAGGTCATAGAAATATCGTACATATAAAAGCATGTAAAATAAATAGGATTAAAACTAAATGACATTCATCCAATGTTGGACCACATCAACAGCATTTTCTCTCACCAGCATGAAGTTTTCTTCTGTACATGATAAAGGATATCATATGCACCATATGTGAAAGGATTGTTCTTCTGCACATTCACACAAAGTATCCTCTACAGCAGGAATGTCAAAACTCAAGCCCCACAAGGTGCTTAGATCTGGCCCATGAGGCCACTTTGGAAACAGTGAAGGACTGGCTCACAGTGCCTCTGCCAGCAAAAATGAAGCTTGGGGAAGCCGCATGCAGCCTGCCCGGGCTCAGTTTTTGGCTGCCCAGCTTGTTTGCGGCCTTTCCAAGCTTCATTTTCACTGGCAGAGGTTTGCAAGAAGCAGTCATGGCTAAAAATGGAACCTCGACCAGTGATGCCCATTCCAACCACGCCCACCCCATGGTCCCCTGTGGTCAACACAACCCCGATGCGGCCCTCAATGAAATAAAGAGTTTGACATCCCTGCCCTACAGGGAAGTCCCATATATAATTGATTGATAAAGTCTCTGAATGATGCGGTGCTAGTGGCTGCTATCGCAATCTCAAGTATATTTGTTTCCTCTGATGTTTATTTTCCATAGTTTTCATTTTCCAGGTAACTGCCGGTATATTAGCCTTCTAATGGCTGCTGTTCAAAAATATAGAATTCTGAGCTTGCTTGTTTTGTTGCAGAGATTTCAGTTGCCCACATTAGGTATTATCATCAGTGATGAATGAAAGGTCTGCCCAGAAAACAAAACAAAAACCTCAGCTCAGAGAATAGCAAAGACCCCTCTTTTCAACCTGAGCACCAGATATTATTAGTACCTAATTCATCTAGTTCAGTTTCAGCTAAACATGAAATCAGCCAATTATTAGAAGCATTATGACCACATTGCACAGAAGTTGGTCATATATTTAAGACATTTTGAGATTAGTTCTTTACCTTGCACACCTGTCTCTCATAGTTCTCTAAACTAGTCCCTTCCCTCTTATCTGTTTGCAGCAAGAATTCAAATGGATTCTGGATTAGTAACGTAATTGAATAGAAAGTACAAATAGGCCTTGCTTATTAACAGTAGTTGGGACTGAAAACTTGTTCCTGAGTGTCCTCGTCTCTAAGCAAAATAATCTTGTGACTTATAGTTCACTCACACTTCCATCATTAAGCAATCACCACGGACATCAAGCGAGACATCACATTTCAATTAATGGTTTGTGATTTCACTTCTGTGTTTTCCCTTAATTCTGCTTGTTGGAAGCCGGTTGTGAGGCTCACAAATGACCATTATGTGACAGCAGGATGCTGCGATTGTTGTAAATGGGCAAGGATCCAAATGGCGATCACATGACTGCAGGATGTTGTAGTGACTAAATGGTAACTTGAAATGGCTACTAAACAAGGCAGACAGTAAATGACCAGTCCCATACCCTTTAAAAAAATGATCCTGTACCTTATACTAAAGGATGGATTCTTTTCAATGATTTCTGCAACAGTCAGCTCAACACAATGTCTTTTATATAAGTGCATGAGCATGCAGTTTCAATTGAACGGTGCATGCGTTCCTGTGCATCTGTTTCCTTTCTCTCTCTCTCTCTCTTTCTCCTCCTTTCTAGGCCTCTGCTAGGAGTCTAATGGTTAAGAATCTTGAAGAAGGCTAGACAGCAGTAAGTGAAATTGTTTGAGCTGACCCAGGACTGAGTATCTCACTCAGGTCCATAATAGAATAACAGAGATGGGATGAGATATTGTGAAAACTGAACCTCTAGTGCTATTCTCTCTCTCTTGGTTATTCCTGAAGTTCCAGTTAAGAAGAAAACAGTAATTTCCTTATATTACCATAGCTGTATTTTCCACAACAAATTGACTTGAAATAATATAGTTTATGCAAAAAGCGTTGTCAATTTGTACACTAGTTTGTGCTTTGAGTTCTTGTTTTTATGACCAATGTAGCTTTAACTCTGCTCATTCAAAACTATTTTTGATATAATGGGAATCATATATCTTATATTTGTCAGATTCTTGGATTTCCCTAGCTGGAGCTGGTGAGTGTGTTCACCAGATGATGTATTTCAAGTGTCTCCAAATTTGGCAACTTTTAAGATTTGTGGACTTCAGTTCCCAGAATTCCTCAGCTAGTCGTGCTGACTGGACAGTTCCGGGAGTTGAAATCCACAAGCCTTAAAGTTGCCAAGGTTGGAGACTCCTGATGTATTTGGTGGTTGATTATTCTGCTTTGGAAGTGTGTTTATGATTATTTAATAGCCTGTTGTAAAACTGTTAAGCTTAGATGAATCAGTCTTTCTAATACCACAATGAATTTTCTGTACATAGTCCATGCTATTCTGTAACAAGTGAATATATATTTGGGATGGAGGAATGATGACAGCATTTGTGCTCTCTGCAAATAATATTTTATTGTATTTATGAATGGCTGATGAATTTAAATGCTGTCAAAATGCTTGGCAATAATTTATGCTGTAAGAGACATTGCTGCTACTAAGGGAGAAGAGTTTTAGAAGTTAACTTATAATATCCTTGCAACTATAGGATGCAAAATTGACTTAAGTTGTGGAAGGATCATGCTTTTAGAAGTCATTAAATACCAAAGGTTACAGGCTAGTGACTGGCCTTTGATGTTCAGGAGACCTTTGAACTGTATACATAGCATTCTCTATTTTACTGCCCCGAAACTAGCCAGTTGTAAGATGCCCAAGGCCTGGGTCAAGTGCATTGTCAGTCTGGAGTCATTACACCCCCAAAAGAGACCCAAGTCCACCCCCCACCCCCCCGGAAGTCCATTGACTCTCATTTGGCACCAATTTACCTTGACCATTAGTAGATCAGATTTTTGTATATACAGTAAGTTGCATGGAATAAACTTGCAGTACTTTCTGAACTCTGTCCTGACTTCTGGTTTCCTGACACCACCAATCAGGTTTGACATCAGGTGTGTTTTTTTTAAATAACTCTTCATTGGAGAAATTGCTATATTGCTTTAACCAATTAACACACAAAAACCATTTCCAGTAAGGGGATATGTGAATGATTTCAAATTAGTGACATAGCTGCTTTAATGAGATAAAATGGACAGTACTGTACAGCAATTCATTTGGTTGAACAAAGTATCTGACCATCATCTTGTGTGTTTTTGTCCCTATCTTTTCTCCTGGAATATTTTTAAAACTACAGACAAAAAACATTTATTTCTAGCATGTTATCCCAAATAAATTCTCTTTCTTTGCATAACATGGCAGACTACTAATACTGCAATATAAAGTTTGTATATGCTTTCATATATGAGAGCAAATTTGCTATTAGTTTTCTAATTGTAGTTGTTTAACACCAAGTATCCTCTTTTTTTGAAAAAAAAATCAGTTTCAGTTGGTGTTCGATGGATGATAGGAGTAACAGAAATTAACAAAGGCTCAACATACGGCCACCACAAGGAGAAGCAAAAGTGAAAATCTCCAGACTGCTTCATACCCAAAGGGAACAAGCTTGTGAACTGCTGTGAGCAGTCTTCAATCATGAAGACCAGGAATCTGTCAGAGAAAGCTCATGCCTCCACTGAAGTCAAGTCTCTTCTCTATCCATCTCCTCCGATTCTCCAGCTGGCAACAAAAGTCAATATTCTGCAATTTATTTTATTTTATTTTTCTATACTTTTCTTTAATTCAGATTTTCCAAAGAAACCATTCTTTTTTTTTTAAATTAACAAAGAGAAAGTATGCAGACATAGTATTAGGAGGGAAGCGAATGAATGAATATTTTTTTTCTGAATAAATCTTTAATGGATTAAAATATGAAATAAAATTTACTTTCCTATAAGATGACCAAAATGAGTATTTTATATAATTAACTAAGAACTATTTTACTTTGTTCTTTCTAGTCTGGTAGCCTATTTCCCAATTGTGACCAACAAGCAGCTTCTGGAAAGCCCAGAGGCCTTGTTATGAAGCTTGGATTCCAAACGCATTTTAATTTATTTAGTTTCACTTCAAATCTTTTTATTTTTGTGGAAGTAATTGTTTTGACCAATGAGTGATTCTTGAGTAGTACTTTAACTGAACTACTTCGCACTATCCAAATATTTATCCTTTGGCCAGCCTGATAAAAATAGGAAGACTTTCCTCCTAACATTTATTTTCAGTTTGCCAAGACACTTTTATTACCAGTTTGTTTCCAATTCACTTCAGAAAGTGAGGTGAAATGCACTTCCCTTTTATTTTGCAATCCCACTTTTTAATTTCCACTTGTTTAATTTATTTGCAGACTTCGCTCCAAGTATTCATTCTAAATCCTTTATTATATTCGGAAAGGTTTAATATTTCCAGTCAAATTTACATATCTTTAAAAAAATCTATTTCTTGCGTTCTTCCACTGTAAAAAACAATTTTACTTTTTTTTGCTTCTTGTTCTTTAATCATTATGACTGCCTTTTAAATCCCGATTTTGATGTATGAACAATTGAAAGAAAAAGCTGTTTGAAAATCCATCTATATAAATATCCAGCACAAAGCAGTTATTCATACATCAACATTCTCAAGGAACTCAAAACATTAGTGAGAGAAGTTATTTCTATAGAAACTTAAAACACTAAAATTTATTTTCTATATGCACAATATTATCTTTCATACTACTTTCCAAATTGGACAGTAAATTGGCCTGACTCTTCTAGAATCACATTTCAACTTTAAACACAGGTGTTACATTGGCTGCATTCCTAGTATATATTGACCATGAAAATTATATTAAGATATTGACAATATTTATCTCATTATCTTGGATAGTACTATGGCCCCTTTAATATACAGATCTGCACTGCTGCTATAATGTCTCCTTATGGAGTTTATCATAGTCTAATTACCCTAGATCAGTGATGACTAACCTTTTCCACGTTGTGCCAAAAGTGCACTGACATTCGCGTGTCTGCACCCATGATGTGACTCCCGTCCCCCTGCGCATGTGCATGCAACCCTGCACTGCACGCTCTGCGCATGCACACGCAACCCCTGCATGTTGCATGCCTCTGCACATGAGTGCACGTCTCCCCTTATGCATGCGCAGCAGATACCCGACAATTAGCTGGCTGGCAGGAGGTGAGGCTCTTCTGGGCAATCTCTCACATGCCGGCAGAAGTGGCTCTGTGTGCCACTTCTGACATGTGAGCTGGGGGGGGTTTTCTACCGGTTCTGTTCACCTCTTTAGAACCGGTAGCTCTGAAGAGCAGCAGACATAGAACCGGTTCTATGTCTGCTGATGTTTTTGCCTGCCCACTCACCCGGGCTTCTTACCTGACCTTTATTTCCTGATTTTTTCAACTTCAGCTGCCGTGTGAAGCATAGCTGCAGTTAAAAAAGCAGGAAAAGAAGGGCTTTTTCAAAAGGTGCTTCTCCGCACATAGCGTTGCTCAGCTGTCCAGGCACCAGGCTGATGAGGGAAGCACATCGTAAATCAACGAACCAGTAGTTAACCTTGTCGGATCCCACCCCTGACATGAGCCATAGGTTCGCCATTACGGCTCTAGACTGTAATGTAGATTGTTTGATTTAGACCAAATAAACCTGAAAATTATCAGCAACACAGTAATTTAGGCAGTACATTTGGCAGAATGAGCCTTGTTAGCAGATACCTGGATAGTTGAAATCTTTCGTCAAAACCATTTCAATTTTTTTGAGACATCAATCCTGCTTTTTTCTCTTCTGACAGCTTTGATGATTTATAGCAGACTCCAAGCAAAAGATTCTTTGGATTAGCTTGCCCTTTTATTTTAGCCCAGTTGCTTTCAACAGGTCTGTTACCATCCATCTACCATCCAGTAGACCTGTATACAAGTAAGTTCGTTCCCGATATACAAGTAGTCTTCAACTTACAACTGTTCACTTGACCGTTTGAACATACAACGGCTAACCTGAAAAAAAATGACTTACGGCTCTTTTTCACACTTACGACCACTGCAGTTTCTTCATGGCTATGTTATCAAAATGTTTGGCAATTGACTCATATTTATGATGGTTGCAGTGTCCCAGGGTCATGGGATCACTTTTGCAATCTTCTGAAGAGCAAAGTCAGTGAGGAAGCTAGATTCACTAAACAGCTGTAGTACTAACTTAACTAGTGATTCACTTAACTGGCAAGAAAGGCCATAAAACTCACTTAACTATTGTCTCTCTTAGCAATAGAAATTTTGCATTCACTTATAGTCGTAAGGACTACTTGTAGTATGGAGGCATTTAAGATAATGTATTAAAATTCCCTCGTTTGGTTTCCATTTTCCATTATGCTAAACTAGAGATTTCCAAAACACTTCACTTTACTGCTGCACTTAATGCATTACTTACCAATCTATTTATTACTCTAATGGACTTATGATTCCCCAATCTTTTATTTACCACTTTTCAAAGTTTATTTGAAGAACGAATCTCTTCTTGAACTTTTGTTTTCAATGGATAATACTGATCAGAATACCAATTGGATCTTCCTGCCCAGTGTTGCTTTTGATGTATTTCTTGGAAACAAAATTTATTCCATTTACCACAGGATTACTTTATTTTACAAGGCTGCCTTATTCCTGTTTAGTTTCTTTCAAGTTCCAGAATCAAATGAAATGCAAAATTAAATATTGAGTGCTTCCTTGAACGAGCATTGTTTCTCAGTCTAAAAAACCAAAGTAACCCCAGATGCCATGTCACCGTAACATACAAATGCCAAACAACATTATATCCCACTGTAAACCTCAACTAACTTATGTATTTTAATGGGGCAAATTGTTCTGGATTTGAGGATTCTGTTACGAATACCACCGTATAGCTTAATTGTTGCTAAAATAGCAGTACACTTAGATATGAAGTTGTAAATGTATTTTTTAACACATCATTAACAAAATAGAAGGGTGCTGAGAAATCAGAGCTAAATATAAGCATACAATATCAAGAGTGAAGCATGCGTCTTTAAAAGAACTGTAAATATGGATACTGTACAGGGAGAAGCCACATCTGATTTACACAAGAGTTAAAAAGCAAAGATTAAAATTTAGCGATTAAGTCTGCGTGAGAGAACTGTGAACATTAACAATTAAGCCCTTATAATGGTAGCCAAATGTGCATGAATTGAATTAATCATATGCAACTTAGCTAGTCTTAGCTGATAACTACTTTTCTCTATGAGATGAATTTGGTATTTGGCCAAGGAAATGAACCGCTGAACTCTTTAAAGGAATTATTTATAGAAGCTTCATTACACTTGCAACTCTGAATTTTGATTTGGGGAAAAAGAGCTAGCGTAGTAGTAATGAGTTAAACCCACAGCCCAATATGTCGCTGAAGACTATAACTGCAGGTGAGCAGCATAACTGATTCCTAGATCAGTTACATCTGAAGAGCTGGATTCACACTTCAGTTGATCTTTAGTGGCAAGACATCAGCATAACTGAGCAAGAGTAAAGGTGTTACTTCCCCAAAATTATTAAAAGCCTATCCAAACTATAGCTCAGATAGCTGCACAGTTGAAACGCAAGGGCAACCCTCACATTAAGACTCCTGAGGATGATAAAGCCATTCAAACAAAATAGGAAACAAAAGACTTCCTAAAATAAACCATTTATTGAGAAAAAGCTTTTAAATTTATTCTTCAATCAACGTCTGCATAACAAATCAAGCTGGCCAATAAAAAACAAAAAAACAAAAACAAAAAAGTAGAAGTTCACAGTCAGTGCACTCAACAAACAGGAGATTAAAAATAAGGTTCAGACTGCCTGATATAACACTAACTTTGTTTTTGAACCTAAAAGCTCAAAAATCCTACATATTAACATTACAGTTCTCAGTTATCTGAGAAACAGAGAAAGGACAAAAATAAGTTCATGGTCCATTATACAGTAGTAATGGCACTTTCACTGAAACATGCAGCTTCTTTAAACTCATGGGGGCTGCCAAGGGAACAACAGGTGCCAAGGGAAACAAACAGCAGCAGCAGTAAAAGTGACGCCTGTCACTGTGCAGTCTTCAGTCATGTTAGGCCTTGAGTCATATCCTGTGTCTTAACACAGTCCAAATGTAAATATTACATATAGTAGTGATTCAAAAATACTTCACCCGAGTACAGGCAACCATGTGCGTAGCTTCATTCTTCATCTGTGCACACCTGGGTGGTAACAAGGAGAGAGCAGATAATTAACCCAAATTGAGCATTTCTTTTAAAGGTATGCTTCTCCTTCCCTGACAGGGACTCCTCAGATGTAACATCTTACATTGTAGTTCAACTAAGATCTACTGTAATTACTATGTAGACAAAATTATATCATTCTTTTCAAGAGAAGTGATTGATCCTCCAAAGTGTGAAAACTGCCTGAATTGGATAGTGTTTCCCAAACTTGGCCATTTCTAGGTGTAAGGATTTCAATTCCCAGAATTCCACTGCCAGCATGGCCACCGATAAGGAAACTGGCAGTTGAAGTCAACAGGTACTGAAGTTGCCAAGGTTGGATACCCCTGGATTAAGCCAAATGTTGCACTTTGGAATTATGCTGATCTGGATTTCAGCCAATGCCCTTCACACCCTCATCCATCCACCTCCAGCATCTTATGGCCTCTGAGCATATCTGGTTAGGGTTAGGATAATTTTGCTTTAAAGATGCTTAGCCCAGCAGCAAAACTGCAGGCTCTCCCAAATGTACCCCTACCTCCATTTTGTGCATTGTGCCTTGTCCCAATGGCACACAAAGCCTAATCATTTGGAAGTTGCCAATAGGAGAAAACTCTGCAAATGAAAGCAATGTCTTTATCTCCCAGTTAGTTAGGGGTTCTGTACTACTGAATTATTTATGCTGTTTCAATTCTTCTGATGACTCTAAAAGAAGAAAAACTTGTAGTAATTGCTGATGAAGACTAGAACTCAAATCCACAAGCTTTTTCAAATTTAAATAGTCATTCTTGTGTAATAAGACCCTGATAGTTACTAATAAGAATAGTCACACTTAACTAACCTTGACAAACGAATGATCGAGGAGCTGGCTAGCTGTCCATCTCATCTTTGGATCACTTTCCAGGCAATGAGAAAGGAAACCTTTTCCTTCTGGACTTATCCTTTCAGGAATCGGAGGCTTATGACCCATCCCTACCCTGTACATGATCTGAAAGTTGTGTTCAAATTCATGCCAGGGTCTCTGTACCAAGACAGGAATATGTAGGTTAAGAAATTGAATTTTCTCACAAACTAGACAATGTATACATTGTGTTAGTTGGTGCATTTCTTCTTTGATAACAATAAGCTCTGATAAGCAAAACATAACCCCGAGTATAGAGCTCCACAAATATGCAAATGGGGTGGATGCCAATTCCAATCAGTGGGCAACCTTTAGCTATTTCTCTATTCCATTAATATATTTAAGAAGCAAGCAATGCATCAATGTTCCCAAGCAATTCTTTACACCAATTGGGCTTTGTTTATAATGTTGGCTTATCTGAAATCTGGAAACTAATTTACTCCCTATATGGAGATAGAAGTCTTTGCAGACTTCCTGAGGTCTTTATACTCAAAAAGATAATTGAACTAAATGATGTTGCGAGGACAAGATACATTCATACTTCAGCTTTAATAAATAGGTTATATGCATTGAATCAGTTCTTTCTATTAAGCGGAGGAGGAGAGTACACTCAGCATTTCAGTCAAAATTAATTCTTCTCTTGCCAGTGGCTTTTAACCGAGCAAAGTTCAAGTGACTTAATTTCCCAGAAATCCAATAATGGCATGCTTTAGAATTTAGATCATCCTCAGTAACTAAACTGATTGAATGTCATATAGGAGACTTACCTTCCCTGTTACCATTTCAATCACAACACATCCAAGGCTCCAGATGTCTGCTGCTCGCCCGTGGCCTTCTCCTTTCGCTCTGGTAATCACTTCAGGAGCCATGTATGCTTTGAGAAAACACAAAGGATCACATTAGTTTATGCAACAAAACGAACAGGAGGTTTCTCAACAAAAGGATTTGTCCCAGAAACCAAAGCAAGATCAATTGTAATCTACCTATCTGTGCTGCCAAGTCACAAAGTACAAAGTACAACTGTCAGTTATTCTACGCAAACTTAATGCAGACATTGTTGCTTATTTTAGAACTGCTGTCAAACTCACAGCCGGTGGACCAGATGCGTCACATGCTGGCCATGCCCACGCCCGGTTTAGAGAAGGGGGGGGGAAAGTCCCGATACGTCACGTGACATGGTCATGACGACGTGAGTTTGAGATCCCTGCTTTAGAAGCATTTTTACAAATCTTATTATGCCTTTCCAAGATACCTTCTCTTGGAAGCTACAGGTGTCCCACTCATTCCAGTGCAAGGGAAATATCTCCACACAGTTTTATGTCTCTAGTACAAAGCTAGAAGTTAATATCATAAAGCCTTAATAGTGCACGGCTACTTGGATCGTAATGCAGAAAAGCAGTTTTGGAGTGTGATGTGGATATGGTTCACTATCCAAGTCAGGGCTTTCTTTGAGAATCCCTTCTTCCTCCCTCACCCCCATGCACAGCGATCATGTGGTCCCAGGAAAATGCACATTTGATCTGAACCATCAACAAGGTGCAATAAAGCCATTATACCCAATTACCGTCTCCATAACGCATAAGCCTATTTTTCTAACACTGCACAGCTTTAGTGAGAGCAAGGAAAAGTTGAGGGTTTAAGAATTGGCTTGCAGGTGGCACCAAGTGGATGCATATCTCTTCCAAAACATCTTTCTGTTCTGCATCCAAACAGTTGCACATCCCTATAAAATCTCTTTGCATAATAGCAAAGATAATAACAACAACGGGTAATATTGATGAGCCCTTTATTGATATGCAGTTTGGACAATCCTGGCCATGCAATCTGACGATTTTGGTTTTTTTAATTTAGATTTACAGCTGTGTAATGACACGGATATTCCAGAAGGTGGCGGGACTTTAAGCAATGTGGATCAATCTTGAAAACCTAAACAGTAGCTAAGCCAGTACTTGGAATGGAGGATGGATACTTTTGTTGTAGATCAGAACTTAACATTCTCCTAATAAAATCAGGCATGAAGTCAATAGTATAACTAGAGAATCTCAATGGCTGTTATATACAGAGATTTCATTGTATGTTCTTCCTTACCGGCAGTTCCCAGGGTACTATTCACCTCTCCAGGCATTGTCTGCGTATTATTCTTTAATTTTACCGAGCAGCCAAAATCTCCCAGCTTTATCAATCCTGATGATGTAAGAAATATGTTTGCTCCTAAAAGCCAAAATGAATGAACGAATGAAATGAATGAGCAAGATTTCATAGTTAAACATTACAGAAGATTTTAGTTCCCAGTTGCTTCAGAATAATCAGGCTCAACTATAAACGTGCATGCATTATAAATATCTGGACAGTTAATACAAATAGTCCTCAACTTACAACAGTTCATTTAGTGACCCTTTGAAGTTACAATGGCACTGAAAAAAGTGACTTATGACCATTTTTCACTTATGGATAGTTGAAGTATCCCCATCAGGAATGGGATTCAAATATTTTTACCACCAGTTCAGTGAGCGTGGCTTGGGAGGCAGGCTTTGCACGCATGCCAAACATGCACTTTGCGCAGGTGCAGAGGCATTCTAACTCACCTCCTGCAAGCCTGCACGATCCCGGTCACTACAGCAGCTGCCGCATAGCGCTCTTCTGTGCGGCGCAAAGCAGCTGCGCTTCAAATTCAGAGGACAAAGGTGAATAGGAGAGCCCAGGTGGGTGGGTGGGTGGGCCCAACAGCAGAGCAGTGGAGAGAACCAGTTCAGTCTCCGCTGCTCATTGCTGCTACCGGCTCTGCAGAACTGGACCGAACTGGTAGAATGCCACCACTGATCCCCATGGTCACATGACCAAAATTCAGACACTTGGCAACTGACTCACATTTATGACGGTTGCTGTGTCCCAGGGTCATGTGATCCAACCTTCTGACAAGCAGAGTCAGGACAGAAATCAGATTCACTTAACAACCATTTTATTTAACAACTGCAGTGATTCACTTAACAAATGGGGCAAGAAAATGGGGCAAAGCTCACTTAACAAATTTCTCACTTAGCAACATACATTTTGGACACAACTGTGGTTGTAAGTTGAGGACCTATCTATTCTTCCTTACAAATTCATACATACATACATACATACAAACATACATACATACATACATTTGTTTGGTAGATTTTCACAGGTACAGGTATGTAGGACTAGGTGTGTTCAGGTCTTTTTCTGTGTAAGATTAAGAGTATCTTGGCGACGTTTCGGCGATGTCGCACTTGCCATCCTCAGGCTGGTGTTTCAGCTTCATGCCAGTGCAAGCTTATGGGATCCCCTATGGGATCACCGCTATCACCCATTATTGCAAACCTGTTCATGGAAGAATTCGAATCCAGAGCCCTAGCCAATGCCACCCACAAACCAAACTTTGGTGAAGATATATCGATGACATATTTGTTATTTGGCCCCATAGAAAAGAAAATCTAAACAATTTCCTAACACACCTAAACAGCACACACCCCAAAATCAAGTTCACCATGGAAACAGAAACAAACAACTACCATTTCTTGATGTATTAATATACAAAAAAACAGATGGCACACTAGGACACACCGTATACCAGAAGAAAACACACACCAACCGCTACCTCAACACCCAATCCCACCACCACCCAGCACAGACTCTGTGGTCAAAACACTAATTGCCAGAACCAAATGACTGGCAGACAAGACACACATAAAGACTGAACTATGCACCCTGACTAAAGTACTGACAGCCAGCAGCTTCCATAAAAGCAAAATCACTGGCTTGATCCACAAAAACACACTAAGACATAACAGAGACCGAGAAGATCAACAGACCTGTGGAACAGCTGTCCTGCCCTACATAAGAGGTACTACAGACAAAATCAGTAAGATACTACACAGGCATCACATCAAGACTACCTTCAAAACAGACAGAAAAATAGCAGCCATCCTTAGAAACCCCAAAGATAAAATTGACCTGGAAAACCAAGGCATATACGAAGTCCCCTGTGCATCACGCCTGGCCACATACATTGGACAGACCAATAGAAGAATAAGTACCCGCCTGGATGAACAGAAAAATGCAGTAAAAGAGCTGGAACACACTTGCTCACTAGTTCAACACATGAAAGCCACAGGCCAGAGCATCGACTTCAGAGGCACCAAAACCCTAGCCACTGTAGAAAACCCCAGCTACAGAATTATCAGAGAAGCCATAGAAATTGAAAAAAGACCTGAAAGCATGAATAGAAGAGATGATTCCACCAGACTGTCAATTATCTAGAAGTCTGCACTCTGCACTCAGAAACAAAAAAATCTCCACACCACAAGCCAGGCAAACACCTGGGCACAAACAGACTCCCCCTGATACCTCCAGCTCAAACACACCCCAACCAGGCACCCAGATGAAACCTAGCTTCCTAATAAATGATAGCCGTCCATTTACTCAGAGCCAAGCCTCACTAAAAGCCTCCAATACAGGAAACACAATGTTGCCAGCCAATCAAGCCAAAAAAAGCTACAAAACAGACAGAAGATATTAGAAACACCAATCAAGCAGAACACAGAAAACCCCAAGACCAATAAACACAGACCAAGACTCCCAACCAACCAGGATGAAGAAAAAACCATTCTGGCACAGCAGTAGGCTAGCACCAAATTTAAAACAGAAATGGCTGTGAAAGTCTCGACTCACAGATGAACACTATACAGAAGCTTGATGATGGCAGATGAGATTCTGCCGAAACGTTGCTATAACTTTAAAAGCACAACTATAATGTGGGAAAATACCCGAACAAAGCTGAATACCACACACACACACACACACACACACACACACACACACACACACACAC
>BLBF01000063.1:567670-606692 GCA_015471245.1 Laticauda colubrina
ACACACACACACACACACACACACACACACACACACACACACACACATATCTTGCATGCAACCAAGGCTGTGGGGAATCACACGTTTCCTTTGATTCATTTATCTGAATCTTATTTCTGACCCAGCATTCATTCCTGTATTCTCCAAATAAAAGATGGGGAGTTTCATTTTATATCCCTTTCATGATCTCTAAGCACAAGGAACAGTCAGGAAGAAAAACTCATTTGTTTGCATAATTCCTGGTCCTACAAGACTGATAGCAGTTGCTCCTATTTTTCTACTCCAGCTGAAGTTCTGAAAGGGAGGAAGAGCATCCATCTACAGGATGCTTCCTAGGTGCATTGCTATGGAAACTGAAAATGGTCCTCAAGAGATGGAGAAGCAGACACTGAGCAGGTCTCTCTCATTGCTTCAGCTAATGGTGAAAAACAACCATGAACATCATGTAGCCAAGCATAACTGCTTGCTGCTTCTATTCCCTAAACAATCCCCTAAACGTCAGCGTGTAAGATTTTCTTTTGTGTAAGCTGATGTAATTATTGTTGTAATATGTCCCCATTTGTGTCTTGATAAGTGGTTTCATTTATCAGCAAAGCATGGTCATAGCCTAAAGGCACCCTTCAGATTCAGTGGGAAGTGTCAAAATTTTTCTGTTATTTCCTAATAACCTTCTGTTATCTTCATCTATAAATATCGATCACAACTGTCAAAGGCACAATGAGCCATAAATTCTGGCTGGCAAGCAAGCAAATCTCTCTTAAAACATCCATTTGCAGAGAAGTGGAACTAGGAAAGGCTGAAAATCATACAGCATGTTATTCAAAGCGATTGGTTTCTAAAATGTCTATTACCTATATTTGGCTTTAAACAAAAGTCTGTTGAGCAGTCCAAAGTAAAAGAGAAACCTAAATAAATCTCTACCTTTAATATCTCGATGCACTATACCATGTTCATGCAGTACATTGATGGCAGTTGTTATCTGCTTTGCGTAGAGTCTAATCACATGCTCCTGGAGGCCCAGCCTTGACACTTCTTCCAGAGTCCCCTCGTCACAATACTCCATAAAGATGTACATTTCTTCCTGTAATTGAGGTGCAAAGAGGTTTATTTGGATGTCCTCACTAGGTAGAAAGCAGCTCCAATAAAGCTCTGAATGTGAAATATGAGAGCTACTTTGGTGTTGTGGTTAAAGACAATGGACTAGAAGCCAGGTGACCAGGAGTTCTCCCTTAGACACAGAAGCTTCCCAGTTGCTCACTCGCAAGCCTAGACAAGGAAAAACTGCTCTTGCCAATACATACTTGGCAGGTTACACTCCATAACCTTCAATAAAGAAGGCTTCGTGTTGCAATTATATTAGAGCATGTCAAAACCAAGGCCTGCTGGCCAGATCTGGCTCATTGGGCAGTCTTAGAAAAGGGAGCGGCCCACGTCGCTTCGGCCCAGTCTACCCAATGCAAAGAGGAAACTTTGGGCCAGCATAGCTTTGGTCCAGTCTACCCAGTGCAAAGAGGAAACATGCCAGCAGTTTGAGGAGTGGCATAAAGCTGGCCACATCCAACCACTTGGTCACGGCCCCCCAGCCCCCTCAAGGTCAACCACAGTCCTGATACATCCTTCAAGGAAACTGAGTTTGACACCCCTGTATTAGAGTGTGTGAAAGAGTCCAAATGTATTTTTAACCAACAGTCCAATGTCTGCACAGTAGCATATAGTAGGAAAGAGAACAAATCTTTGCTGTGATGGACAACAAACATGTTTGCAGCAAATTACTTATATAATGTCTAACTATAGGTAGGATGTTACATGCTTTTTAGTGCTGTACTTTGTTCTTTCTCATATTACCAGCCTTCCCCCCAAACAAAATTCAGTCAAAGGTAGAAAAGAGAATCAAGTCTATTTCATCAGCTATCCTAAGAAAAGAGACCTCTCTTCTACTTGAAATAAAGCTAATTTTTCAGGCTACACAAGTTCTTTTTTATATTTGATATAATTAAAAGAGCGAACAATGTCTAAGGTATTTTTTTTTCTTTTTCCACCTCATTTCCTTTTCCTTGAACATAATTTTATTGTACTATTAAAGACAACTAGCAGCCGACAAGTATTTTATTGCACCTTATGAATTGATATTCATAATAGGGTAGATTTTCTCTGTATCACAAACTGCAAAACAATTACAATAAAAACTAAAAAAATTAAAAGAAAAATAAAATAGAAAGTGCAGAAAAGATCATTATTTTTCTTTACTATAAGAATATAATAAAGAAAAAAAGCAATACATAAAGAAATAACTTCTCCCTTCATCACAAGCAAAAACAATTTTAGTAATTTGTCATCTTCTCTTAAAATACAATAAACAATATCCCATCTTTTCATCTAAAACATCATCATTTCAGTCCTGAACAGCTAAAATTCATTAAGGGTTACAATAAATGACGCGACATCTATTCAACCTTGATCAAATTTATCAACTTTATATTCTTTCCTTTTACTTTTAACAATCTTGATTTTTAATCTCTTCAAATGTCCTAGAATTTGATTTGTTTTCAAATTTTTTTGTCCCTTCTCATCACAATTTGTTTTCAAAGCTTAAACAAGTCCCTTTTGTAAATACAATATAGGAAAATAATCCAAATCACATTTTTGCTTTTTGTATTCTCTTTTAATTAAACATTAGCTGGTTTCATTTGTATATTGATGCAGCATCTTTTTACATATATTCTTACGTAGCCCACCATTTTAAAATCCATTTTCACATTAATTTCAGTTTAGCTGACTGCCGCTTCAACAAGATGGCTACTGTCCTGCTTTTAGTCTCAAATACCCTCAAGTATTCCATGGTAATTCAAGATTCCATGGTAATTCACTGTTTATTCATGACCAAAGAGATAATAACAGTCAAAGCATGCAAACAAAAACAAAGTCTCTGATAGAGGCTTGCCTGAAGCTTTTTAACAGCAGTGTGCAGAAGAACAGTCCAAAATCAGTCGAAGATTTGAAAAGCCAGGTTAGAATTGTCAGCCAGTCCAGAGCACAGAAATTTACAAGCAAAATCCAACCAAATTGCCATGCAAGAGCCAGAGATCAGTGGTTTGTTTCCAGTACAGGAACATGGGTCAGGGTTGCCTCTTAAATCAGATTGCAAGTACTTGAAGATTCACTCCCTTGTTTGACAAGAAGCCTCATAGAAAGTTTTTACTCTACTCTCCTATCTTCGCTAGGTGTAAGGGATGGAAGGCCTTATACATTATCCTTATTTGACTGCTCCAGCTATCCAAGTGGTGCTTTTTGTCAATCAGCCTCATGTAATTCCTGGCCTGGTGTCTCCTGAATCCCATTCCATGGATTCATTTGGAAGAGCTTTTTCAGATTCAGAATCTTGAGTCGTGGGCTATGGTAGCTATTCCCTCATCTCCTTGAAACCTGCCAGAGACAGTCTTGTGGATTCTTCCCAATGAACAACTGCCTGGAGAATTTATGAGCAATTTCAAGCTCGCTCCTGTCCAAAGAAGGATTACAAAGAGTTGGGTCTATTTGCCAGCTGTTTATTCCACTTTTTGGCTACATTTTTATCAAAGGAATCTTCATTTTGCCATTTCTTCCCTCGAAGTCCCAGTGCAAAAACCAATTATAGAAAGGTGAAACAAAATTCTTTTTTGTCTTCACTATTCTCCAGTTTTAATTGCCAACCAGTTCAATTTCTAATAATTTTGAAAGGAAGAAAAGTAATATGAATATATAAACTACATCTGGATTTTCTCTCTCTTCAACTAGTAATACCTTTTGGAATAGAGAAATTATAATAGATGAAGGTTAAGAGATCAACCCTTATGAATCCTTTAACTAAATCCACTGCTTTTGTTGGTAAATTGGACCATGCTTCTCAACATGTTCAATTTGCTTCCTAAATCAGTGAATGTAATCCTGGAATAATTTACAGATACTTACTTCCAACAAACAAAATGAAACACAGATTGAGTACATAGCTTAAAAACACAAAGCAAGACCAACATTCCCATATACTCTTATTAACAAATCAATTTTAATTTATATTCTATACTGACTGCAAAAGTCAGTGACCACCATCTCCTTACCCTGTGAAGTTCTACACCAAAGTAGCGGACCAGATTAGGATGCTTAATGCCTTCAAAAATTTTCAATTCATCTGCAGTTTCTTTTATCGTTTTGTGATCGTTGGGTTGAAATCTTATCTGCAAAAAGACATTCTGTTTCATGAGTGTTGCAAACCAAGCTAACAGGAAAAATGACTAGAGAAAAGCAATACTGAAACCACACCCAGATCTGTTCATTTTATCACACTGAATGAGTAAGAATAATCACAGATCTGTACAGATAATACAGAGATCTCTTCACTTCTATTCTTAATATACTATATCTAGGGCAAGAAACAAAAGTTTAAAATCTGTCAAAAATATAATCAAATAGGGGCTACAGATAAAAGAATTGCAGAATATTTACCAGTCAGCAAACGAGCTGTCCATATTTCTTCATACAAGTTATTAAATAATGCAACTAGAACTACTGAGAAGGCCCTATCTTGTTATTTCCCCCCATGCTTTCATTCCATGTTGAATACAATGGAAAGCCTATCCTTCTGATACTAAAAAGTAGATATGTTGGTAGGAAAAAGGCATTCTCTCACAATAAATGACTTCGTTTAAAAAGCTGTCATTTGAATAATTAAATAAATTGTACAAACAAAAAATATAAACATATAAAACTGTTTTACAAGCACATTGCTTACTTCTTTCATTGCCATCAATTCACCAGTGTCAACGCTGATACAGGTATAAACTTTCCCATATTGGCCTTCTCCTGCAGAATTGTAATTAAAAAAAAAAGATCTAAGCACTCTGAAAATATTTTTTAATGTCTTCTCAGTATAAGTCAGTTATATATCATCTTCTGCAGAATATTTCCACAAATATATGTGTGGATTCTTTTGCTGCCTTGAATGCTCTAGGAATGAATAATCTAACTAATGCACAAGCATTTAAGGCTAGGTCACACTGGCCGACGGATGCAAAACGGATGCAAAAAGGACAAAGCAGACGAGCAAAATTTCAGGGGTGGCTCCATCCGTAGTTATCCGCTCTCAAAAGTGCCCCAAATTTGCATAAACAGAGCGGACAAAAACGGAAAGGAACATACGTGGGGAGGATGTAGCGGGGATGTAAAGCGGATGTTCGTAGGAAGCCTAGCGGATGGAAGCGGATGAGACATCCGGAGGGCTTCCGGGGGAGAATAGCGAAGCGGACGCGTAGCGGAAGGAGAGGATCCGTAGCGGATGACGCGGATGCATCACGGACTCCTATAGGATGCATAGCGGATGCGTAGCGGATGCAAAGCATTCACTGCGCATGCGTGGAGGATGAATTGCGTCAGCTCCACGGATATAAAAGGATGCAGCTTGCAAGCAGTCACCATTCAGAGGAAAGACCTGCTGCCAGAGACATCTTGAGAGAACACCATGGGGAAGAAGAGGAAGCCTGTGCCTACTCCTGCCAGCCCTGGCAAGAAGGACAGAACCACCATCCCAACCCCTGGCGCTGACTCTGAAGCTGCTGCTGGTGGTGGTGCTCCTGGTGTTGCTGCTGCTGGCGCTTCTCCTGCTGGTGCTGCTGGTGCTTCTCCTGCTGCTGCTGTGATGGACCAGCCCCAAGACCCTCAAAGCCCTGCTCCTGAAGGCCCTGAAGCCCCTGCCAGAGGGAGGAAGAGGTAAGGCAAGGAGAAGGGAGAGAGAGAGGAAACAGTACTCCATTTCTGAAGACCATGAGGAGGAGGTGCTAGAATGGCTGAGAGAGAACGAGTACCTGTGGAGGAAGGGCCACAGGCTCTATTGTGACACCAAGAGTAAGCAGGCAGCGTGGAGAGAGAACGCGGAGAGCCCGGGCTGCACTTCAGATGTACTCCTTGGATGGTGGAAGCACATGCATACCTGGTATGGCAAGCTGCACCTGAAGAAATCTGGGCAGGCCGCTGTCAAGCTCACTGACTGGGAGACCTATGTCATGGCCAGGTGCAGCTTCCTGGAGGGTGAGATCCACCACCGAGGAGCAGCCCCTCTGTCAAACCTCTCCCTCAAACAGTCCACAGAGAGCCACTCCTCTTCCAGCCAGGAGACAGCTACCTTGTCCAGGCAGGTGTCTTTGGAGGGCCCCACGACAGAGACCCCCTCGACAGCTGCACTCCCCATGCCAGAGGACGTGGAGGATCCTGTCTCAGATGGAGCAAGAAGAAGCAGCCACCAGAGACCAACCCACACCCACACCCAGCTCCACCTCCACAGAAAGCAGGCAGAGGCAGACCGGAGGGACAGAGCCAGGAGGGTTTTCTCAGGAGGGACCGGAGGGACTGTCCTCTTGGAGATCAGGGACACAATCAAAGCCAGCACAGATCTCCTCTCCCAGCTGGTCCACTTCAACATACCATCCTCGAACCGCAGGCCCTTCATCACGTATGTGAGCCAGACCCTCATGGACATGCCCGAGGCCCAGTACCAGATGATGAAGGAGAGGATCACAGCTCTTCTGCACCACCCTCCAGGCCCAGATGAACCTGCTCCTGCCCACTCCAGGTCAGCCCCTCCACCCCAGGCGATGTCACAGCCCTTCCACGGATTTCAGCAGCCCCTCGCCTACCAAGCCTACCACTACCAGGACTTCCCACAGCAGAGGCAGCCCTTCCCAGTCCAGGCCCAGGTTCATCGCACGCCACAGACGCCTCAGACCAGCTGCAGACCAGACAGCCCCACTACACTCCTTCCTCTACCCCACAGCCAAGCCCTTCCTCAGAACATCTGTCATCAGTCTTGGGCCTCAAATCCCGGTACTTGATGAAGGGCCTCTCAACCTCACAGGACTGAGTCAGCTCTCTGAGAGTTTCCTGCACACACCATCTCCTGTTGTACTCTCGGGGCCAGGCACCCCAATGGCGCCTCAGACTAGCACTCCAGCAACAGCCACCTCCACAGTCCCTGGTCCCTTTACATCTGAGACCATGGGCACGCCTCAGAGTGACTGAGAAGGGTGCCAGAGACTGAGTTATTACCTGTTCACTTTATCTTTGCTTAAGACACTTTACTTGGGTCATTTTGCTTTTTAATAAAGTCACACAGTTTGTTATTAATAAAGGTTATCTTTGCTTCACACACTTGGTTCATTTTGTTTACTTAATAAAGTGCTGGGAAAAACTTTGAAAAAAGGGTTAAGCCTTTGCATGCTTGTGGGATTGGTAAGGATAGCTGTGGAATGGATAGCTGTGGGATGGGTAAGGATAGCTGTGGGATTGGTAAGGATAGCTGTGGGATAGATAAACCTCCAGTGCAAGCATAGTGGGACTGTATGGTCCACCCTCCCAGCTGCCACACATATGGCCCTTTATTATCAATAACAATTTAATCATTGATCAACACATTTCAACATAAACAAAACTCTTTATTCATGAATGCCCTGTTCATTGTAGGGGCACTCAACATACATGGCACAATCTCATCAGTGTGATGATACAGGCTCAAGGAAGCATCCATTAAGCATCTACCATCCTGTCTTGCCACTCCAGTGCTCCAGCTGGGGAGTTGCACCAGTGTTTCAGGAGGTTGCGCTGCTTCTTCCCTTCACGTAAAGCTCTGTTGGGGCCCTGCACATCCACAGTGTCTATCAGGTTTCGTCCTTGCCTCCATTCACCAGGCTCCATGTCCCCATTCCCTTGTTGACGGTGGACAAGCCTGTTTGCAACACTGGGTAGCGGGTGCGCATGAGATTGTGCAGGATGCAGCAAGCTTCCACGATGCTCCTCACAGTCCCTGGGTGATGCTGCATGGTGGTGAGAAGTACCTGGAACCTGTTGGCCAGGATGCCAAAGGCGTTCTCCACCACCCGTCTTGCCCTGGACAGCCTTCACGGGTGAGGTATCTGGATGTGTAGGGCTTCATGAGGTAGGTTCTGAGGGAGAAGGCGTCATCACCCACGATGAAGTAGGGAACATCTTGTGTGTCGTTGGGTAGGGGGTCTGGATCTGGAAAACCCATGACGTGGTTGCGTTCCAGCCCATCCTTGAGGTCACTGGCGTTGTATATCTGGGCATCTGAAGCTGACCCGTTGCCTGAAGCATCGATGTACATGAACTTGTAGTCAGCATCAACCATGGCAAAGAGGATGATGCTGAAGAAGCCCTTGTAGTTGAAATAATTGGACCCTGAGTTGGCTGGAGCTTTGCAGGCCACGTGCTTCCCATATATGGCTCCAACGGTGTGGGGAAAGTTCCACCTCTGATACCACTGCTCTGCAACTTTCCTCCAGCCTTCTTCAGTGGTGGGACACTGGAGGAGCTCCTCCACGTATTCTTCGATGATGGCCTGCACCACTTTTCTGACCACAATGCTGATGGTGTTGTGTGGCACCCTCCAGGCATACTGCATGTTTCTGTATGTGGTTCCAGAGGCCAGGTGGCGCAGAGTCAGTGCCACCTTCAGTCCAGGGTCCAGGCTGGGACGGAAGTTGGTGCTTGGCTTGGTCAACCTGGGTCTCAGTCGCTCCACAACTTCATCAAACATGGCTGGTGGCATCCTCATGAAGTGCTGGAATGCACGAGTGTCTTCATTCCTCAGCTCCACCATCAGCTTGTCATACAGTCCAAACTCCACTCTTCTCCCGATCCATCTTCGGACCCAGATAGCTCTTGGACGTCTCCTTCTACTCCTTGCATAGAAAAGGTGAAACAGTCTGAAGAGGGCTTGGTTCTGGTGTTGAATGATGGTAGCTACCATAAGGAGTGTGTGATGATCCATGGTGGAGATCAATGGATGATGTGGAAGAGCAAGACCAAGGGTGAAGAGGTCTGTACACCACGGCTGCTGGACTGATAGTGAGATCCAGGTGATTTCCTCCCCCTTTTTATAGGAAATGTCGGTTTTCCGCTAGGTGTCCTTCCACATACTCTAGACATCCTCCAGACATCCTAAATATCCGAGATACGTCCCATATACAAACGTTTTGTCCGTTTTAATGCTTTATATCTGAGCTGCATCCGCTTTCATCCTTTCTATGTCCGTGCTATTAACGCTGTGTGGACGTTCCGCGTACCTTTCGCTTCCTCCCTCTTTCCGCTTTCCGCTGGAGTGGATGTGAGTTGCGCTCTGGATGCCCAGAGGATGCCGAGAGGATACATCGGATGTGTAATGGATGAGAACGGACGTAGAACGTTTGTTGCCCGTGTCGCGGATGTAGATCGTACGCGGCGGAAAGTTCATCCGCTCAAAAAGTTTGTGCAGCTCAAAACTTTTTGAGCAGATGAAATAGCAGTAGACGGATGTTTCACGAATAGAGAGTATGAAAGACGTATGCAGTGAGTACACAACGGATGCATCGCGTTTTCCAACGGATGGCAAGCTTTTTTGTCCGTTTTACATCCTCTTTGCATCCGTTGGTGCAGTGTGACATGGGCTTCAAATACACACATACATAGACCAGAACATGCTGTTATGAAAAGTCCATATTAACACCAACACCTAGCTCCTGACTTATTTCATCTAATTCCCAAGCTAATGATTTCTATATAAAATGTATGTCATTTTACCCTAAGTACCTCTCTTTATACAGTTGCATTAAAGGGCAGATTTTACTTGGAAATTACCTACAGTAATTTACAGAATATTTTGGACTTAGCATGCTTTAATCCATCCTGGCTTTTAAACAAAGCAGCAATTATAAACACACAGGTTGACAAAAGCAAAGTCCTTGAGCCGGGTAAAAATAAAACATGCAGGAAGACACACGGATGTCATTTCTGGGTTAAAAGCACAAATGTAACTCTCTCCATTAACTGAAATATAAAACGATAGTTCCCTAGAAACTTACCAATTTTGTTTCCTCTTTGCCATTTAAAAGTGACCTTTCTTAAGCCTACATGCATGACATTATCATAGGATTTGGGCGTGTCACAAACTTGGCCAATGATGTTTTTCCGTCTCATTTCCCGATACCTCTTTTCTTCAAACAGCTGGACAGATTTTTGAACTGCTTCCATAGGTCCTTGTCTGGAAGCAGTGTCTAGAAAGAAACAGAACAGGCAAAAGCATTGATTATGAATGAACTGCATTTATTTACCTACACCATTAAAGTAGTATGAAAACTATTAGAGAGGCAAGACTCATGAATGGTCTAAATAATCTAAAGGTTTAGAATAAAAATGTCAATCATTTAGACTTTTATTTTTACTAAGGGAATATTTATTTACAAGATAATTACTTCTCATTCTCCTTACTCCCCCATGATTCAAATTCATACATAAATTCAGATGTAAAATTGGGCATGCAGCCATGGTTCCTAGATTACTTTCACCCCCACTTAGTAGCATAGAAGCAGTTTGATTTACTGCATCATCTTCATCATAATTGGAAGAGCAATAGCACTTAGACTTATATACCGCTTCAGAGTGCTTTACAACCCTCTCGAAGTGATTTACAGAGTCAGCCTATTGCTCGCCAACAATCTGGGTCCTCCCGATCTCAGAAGGATGTAAGGCTGAGTTAACCTTGAGCCTGGTGAAATTCAAACTGCTAAATTGCAGCAGCCAGCAGAAGTAGCCTGCAATACTGTATTCTAACCACTGCAGCTCTGGAAGGGATCTTGGTATAATCCACTGCTTAAGCAGGAAATCTTATATTATTTCAGACAAATGGCTGTCTCTTCTTAAAAGCATCCAGTTATTGTTGCCTTTGTTCCACTGGTTGATGTTCTCACTGTTAGAAAGTTTCGCCTGAATTCCAGGATGCTTCTCTCCTTGATTAGTTTTCATCCATTTTTTTTCTTATCCTGCCTTCTGATGCTTTGAAAAATAAGTCAACCACATCTTCTTTGTGACAGCCCCTTAAATATTGGAACCTAGCTATCAGGATATCCCTAGTCCTTCTTTTCATTAGACTACCTAATTCCTACAACTGTTCTTCTTTGCCATGTATTGCATCTGGGTGTTTTTATATCTCTGCAAGTTTGTGTCTGTGT
The DNA here is from genome assembly GCA_015471245.1 of Laticauda colubrina. Lineage (NCBI taxonomy): Eukaryota > Metazoa > Chordata > Lepidosauria > Squamata > Elapidae > Laticauda > Laticauda colubrina. The sequence goes on from BLBF01000063.1 coordinate 578,695, forward strand.
CTGTACTGGGAAACACAGGTAGGTTGCATAATCCCACTTTAAGCACAACCAACATTGTCTGGTGATTGTGCCTCCCATATGCATTCAGGGACTATTTTCCCCCACACCAGACTACAATCTAACACACCAGTCCAATGCAGGATGGTTGATTCAACTTCCTAATCCAGGTAGGTGATTGAGTGGGTGAGTGAGTGAGTAAAGTCACCTGGCCATTTTATGCCTAAGGGGTGATTAAAACCTGGTTCTCTCTGTTCCTAGTCCTTCACCTTAACTACTATACCACACTTGTTTCCAAATTATGTGAATATATCTGTACTGAACAAAGGTGAGCACTTTGAACTCCATGGGCAGTTACTAGCAAGAAGAATGTAGGAACTGTCACTTATTTCATCCATCTTTTATATCCCATACAACAGAGACAGGGTCATCCGGATGATTTTAAAATTGTATCTGTCATCACTGGCCATACTACTATTGTTATTATCTGAGGGCAAAAGGCTTCCTAGTCTCTATTGAAACTATCTAGAATATGGATAAATACAAGGATATGCTTGAAGGGGGAAATAAAAGAACAAGCTTGATTTGTTTAGGAACTAATAATATGATTACAGTTGGATATAACTGTACGAAAAATAACATTTGAGAAAAATACTAAATTATAGCAACTATGAAAGGGCAGTTTGAAATACACTGCTTGCCAAAATAACAAACTCTTTTTTTTTTTTGAACCTTTGGTCTGACTGATAAGCGTCCGAAGCTCCCAACTTTTTCGGGCTGTTCCACTTGTATCCCCTTTTGGATAAGATGGTTCTGTGAAAAAAAGATGCTGTTAAGAAATGTATGGCATACACACACATACACACGCACAAAGAGTCACAAACTGATTTCTTACCCTTTGATCAGCAGCTTTTAAGAATTCCTGTTTATATGAAGATGAGATTAAAAGCTATTATGAGTGTATGAACAGGGCTCCCTAGCAAGAGACACTATTCACATATCAAGCACTTACAGTTATGATAAACATTGGGCCTCTCTTGTCCTATTCTTTATCCGAGATTCAGAGGTGGGGAACTGTGGCTCTTTTGTGACTTGTGGACTTCAACTCCCAGAATTCCTGAGCCAGCCATGCTCAATCCACAAGTCATAAAAGGGCCATAGTTCCCCACCTCTATTCTAAAGACAGTAGGTTAGATTTGAAGAACCAGTCAAGGAACAAGCATCCCTACTCCTACATACTACAACCAATTCCCTCCCCCCCCATGACAAAAATAACTTCTCAAGGATCAGTAGATCCTCAGTTATAGACTGCATACTGCATCACGTCCTGAGAATGGAGGGCAGTTATTTGAAATTTATAGTGGAAGCATACTACAGTTCACACAGGGCATTTCTGACTCCATGGCAATAGTTTAAAATGAATACTCTGGAAAAAAATGAAAACATTGAAGGTTATGTAAATATAGACCTGTGCAGAAGAAAACAATGAAGTGAAAAACTAGAATTTCTATTCAAAAAGGAAAGTGAACAACAAAGTAACTGAAATAAATGAAGACCATTCTCTTCGCTAAGTGTAATAGAGTGGACCTTGGAAATGTTGTATTCAATGGAGCACATTGAATAAGAAAAAGCCATAAAGACCAGTGAAGGTTAACTTAAATATACGAAGTACTCTTGTTCTTTGCATAAAAAATGGAGTTTGAATGTTTATATCTTGACTAAAGAATATAGGTGGTCCTTGACTTACAACCACATTTGAGCCCAAATTTTGTTGCTAAGCAAGACATTTGTTTCTCCCCATTTTACAACTTTTCTTGCCACACTTGTTAAATGAATCACTGCAGTTGTTCGGTTAGGAACACAGTTGTTGTTAAGTGAATCTATTGACTTTGGTTGACACAAGGTCACAAAAGGTGATCCCATGACCCCAGGACACTGCAATCAACATAAATATGAATAGCTTGCCCTCAGAAGTTGTGGGAGCATCATCACTTGAGACTTTCAAGAAGAGATTGGACTGCCATTTGTCAGAAATGGGTGTAGGGTTTCCCACTTGGGCGGGGGGTTGGACTAGATGAACTACAAGGTCCCTTCCAATTCTGATTATCTATTATCTGAATCAGTTGTCAAGCAGCCAAATTTTGTTCATGAGACCACATCAACAGAAACAGCACTTGTATACCACTTCATAGTGCTTTTAGAGCCCTCTCTAAGGGGTTTTCTGAGTCGGCATATTGCCCCCAACATTCTGGATCCTCATTTTACTGACTTTGGAAGGATGGAAGGGTGAGTCAACCTTGAGCTGGTGAGGGACACTGCAACAGTCGTTAAGTGTGTAAATTGTTCATAGCTCACTTTTTTCAGTGCCATTGTAACTTTGAACTGTCATTAAACAAAGTGTTGTTAAGTGGAAGACTATCTGTATTCAAGCTAAAACCCAAAGGGCATCTTAACAAAGAAGCTGCTTTCTTTAAATTAAAAAGTGCTGAAAGGAAATGAATGCTAATTTTTCCAACAAGAAACTACTTGAAGTACTTTCACTACTTCACTTCCAGGAAAAAAAATGTCTACTATCTCTGCCTGGGCCAAGAGCTCATCTGCTTACTGAAAAAACTGAGAGAGTAGTCCTAAAGGAAGCAAAATAGATTTTAAAAACCAATTTGGTGATATGTGGTAAACTATGGACCTTTACTCAATGTTAAAAATGCCTTTATTTATTTATTTGAAGCTATTTGGAGCCTCTGTGGCGCAGTGGTTAGAGTGCAGTACTGCAAGCTACTTCTGCTGCAGCCAGTTGCCTACAATTTGGCAGTTCAAATCCCACTAAGCTCAAGGTTGACTCAGCCTTCCATCCTTCCAAGGTGGGTAAAATTAGGACTCAGACTGTTGGGGGCAATAGGCTGACTCTGTAAACTGCTCAGAGAGGGCTGTAAAGCACTGTAAAGTGGTATATAAGTCTAAGTGCTATTGTTTTTAGGCTCAATTGGATATTTATAGCTAATGCATCCATAGCCACTAAGAAATTCAAGCAACTGTGCCTAATTATCCCATACAGAATTCAAACGGTTCATCAAAACAAACTGTCATGTTTTGAATAACTGAATCTTGATTTACATAAGAAATAAAATAATTGGTTTACATCTCGTGCTTGAATAGTCATACCAAATTACTTGAAAGGTCATACAAAAATACAAGTTATTCAATGACAGGCAATTCTCTAGATTATATTTAAGTCAGATAATTTATTATACATTATAGGTTATCGTTTTCCTATATTTGTATGGTTCCCCCAGAACCTAGCCTTCTAGCTGTACTGAACTATAATTTCTATGATACCTCTATAGTACATAAATATGTAGTACATCCATCGGCACAGTAGATGGGAATGTAGTATTTAAAAACAGCTGGAGGCCATGAAGTTATGAAGAGTTAGCACAAAGAAATATCAGATGAACCAGATTAATATATGTAATTCTGGCAGCTCCAAAAGCATATGAATACAGTTGGTTCATATTAATTCCTTTAAATGAAAACAGGAAATTCTTATGTAAGAAATCACATATGTAAGAAAGGTGAAAGCACACCTTTCAACCTATTTCTCCACTATATTGTACCCAATTCCACTGTTTTCTGTAAACCTGTGAAAAAGGAAAGCCAAAGATAGTAACCAAGCATCTCTTTTTCTCCCTCTCTGGAGACGATGTAAATATGCCAAGATTTTAGAAAAGGTGTTAGTATTATTGTCTTTCACTCCAAAAATATGTTTGAGCTCTTCCAAAACTGCACCTTATTGGAATTTATGTATTCAGTAGATTGCAGGAAAGGCTCTTTCATTCCTTTAAAGTCCATGACTGCAATTTGTTTTATAAACATGTTTCACCTGTATATTTATGTGCAGAAAGGGAAATGATGCAACAGATGAAACAAAGGTAGCTTAATGGAGATTCTCAGTCATCCAAGTCATGGTTGTCCCAAAGGTGCTTTTTCAAGAGACAACTGGACTTTCTGGTTTTTATCTGAAGACGTTTCACTTCTCATCCAAGAAGCTTCTTCAGCTCTGACTGGATGGTGGGGAGATTGAAGCTTCTATTCCCCACCAGCCAGTCAGAGCTAAAGAAGCTTCTTGGATGAGAAATGAAACATCTTCAATGTCTTCAAAGAAAAACCAGACAGTCCAGTTGCCTCTTAAAAAAGCATCTTTGGGACAAAAGTAACTTTTACTACTTATTGTCTAAAGAGGATGCTCTTTGAGTGATGGGTTCCTAGCGAATGCTTTCCTTGGGAATTTTTCTTTAATGTCTCAAAGGTGCTTTCTTTCGAAAGGCAACTGGACTTTCTTCTTTTTCTTGAAGATATTTTGCTTTTTATCCAAGAAGCTTCTTCAGTTATCACTGAATGGTGGAGAATTCTTTGCAGTCATGTTGTCTTTCTGAATCTCATAAGGCAAACAAGAAAGTCCACTGGCTTTTGAAAGAAAACACCTTTGGAACAACCATGACCTTGACATCTGAGAATCCCCATAGATATTTAATTTAATGTGTTTACCAACAAGTTTGCAATAGTCTTCTCAACCCCAGCCCACACATAGAAGACATAGAGATAGAAAGACTATCTCCTAGGGAAACCTATTTAAGACCTTCTTTTCTACCAGCTCTTCCGCCCTCAAACATATAGGTAGGTCCTCAAGTGATTTTATTTGTGTTCAGATAGTTGTTATAGTTGTTGTCATAGCTTGTTGAAATTTAGGCAACTTCAAATGAAAGTGCCATACAAATAAATTTCAAGACTGGAATTAATTTTTTAAAAAGCCATTCTATTTTTTTAAAAAACTGACCCTATATAATCAAAATCCCCATAATTATATCAGAGTAAGGATACCAAACTAAAAGTTAAGCAGAAGCTTTGCCAGGATATGATAAATATATTTTAGGGAAAATAGCATTCATATACAATCATCATTATAATAGCACCTTCTCTTTCTTCTGTGGGACTTGAATGTCGGCTTAGTGATCTAAACTGTAGTTCAGCAGCAATTGAAGCCAGGCGATCATTTTCAGGAACACTGGAGCCTCTGTTTTTTTTTTAAATTAAAAAACACAATTGTTTTATTGATCAGGACTTTTACTTCCCTCATTTCTAAAGTGGCAAAAGAATGAAAATGCAAATAAGAACCCAGCTGTGACTGGTTGTGTTAACCAAAGCTATAGTTTAAAAAAAAACAAGCTAAATATGTATAATATATAGCCACATAACTGTATCCATTATCCTTAATAAAGGACCTTTTTTAAAAAAAACATTTTTTTAACATATATTGTTTTTAATGTTAAAAGTCAGTAAAACTAAATGCAAAAATAGCTGGCATATTACAATGTAAACATTAAGCTGCATATATGCATGATTTTAAAAACCCCAATAATCTCCTAATAAATTAATAACTGAAATCTTTGGCATTACCATAGGCCAGCTTTTTGAAAAGAGTTTTAATTGACAGATACACAAATTGCAGTTTTAGGAAATGGAATGGTAAAGCACTGGTTTCATCACCAGTTTGCAAATACACGTATACAACACCGTGTATCTATGGTCCTGGTCATATCTCAAATGTGTTAATATCTATGCATTTGTACTGGCTGTATCATTGGTCTAATTTCATGACTTGAATCACAGGTGGTACTACAGAAATGTAGAAAGGGTAGACAAAAGGAATGGCATGCATTAAAGAGAATGAAATAATTCAAACTTTTTTAAAAATAAAAATAAAACATGCATTATCAAAAATGTAGTCAAACATGCACTTCGTAGAAATGTCTTTTAAGAATTTGACACCCTAAATGGAAACAAGTCAGTCATGGGGAATACACAATGGAATCAAGAGGAACTACTGAGGTCTAAGTGCACACATGGTTTGCATGAGTGGCATGAACAAGCATGAGTCTGCCACACTGGGGAGTGGAGCTACCTGAGGTCATTTGCACTGCTGACAGGTTTTGGCTGAGTTGAGTCACTCCCAACAGGAGTGGGGCGACTGAAAGCAGGGCTGCAATGGTTCCGTACATCACATGGGATATTCCTTGTGCTGCAGTGAGAAGAAAAGCTTCAGGAAAAAAAGAAAATAAAGAAGCAGCTCTGGCTCCACTTTAAAATGGATTTTTTTAAAAAAAGTAAGATGACTCAAAACAGCAGCCTGGAAACCAAAATCTTGTAAAACATTAAAACTTGGCTTCTAACCCATGGGAAGGATTTTTAAACATGAAGTGCTGAAGGCAAAATTAAAAAGAAAGAAAATAGGTAATGAAGATCATGGACCACTTCAGAAGTCACTTGGGGGTTGCAATTTATGGACGTGTATTCAACTAACAAAACATGGTTCTTAGTTGCATTCAATTAAGTTTCATTAACAACAAAACATGGAAGCCGCCATGCTATGGACAAATCCACACATATTTATTTTTAAGAAACAGAAGATAATGCGATACCACCAAAGCTTATCTTCTGCATCTCAGTTCCTTGGCAATCTCTTAAAAGTGGGCATTTTTAGTAAATTTTAGTAAACACCATCAGAAGCAGATTCTCAAGACCTCATTAAAAATGTAGCCTGGTAGACTGATCTGAGGGACAGCCTTCTTTTCTTGATCACCTCAAGACTGAGCATTCAGAAAGGAAATGTAGCACAGAGCTAGGTTATGTATAAGAGTAGAAAAAGGAAGAGTTGCTTCATTCTGATTATCTTGCAGGCCATGGAGAAACAAAAAAAAGCAACATAAAGTGTTCTTTAATTTAAAAATCAGCAGAGGGAGAGGAAGAACTAAATTACGCCTCGGCTTGTCATTCAGCAATATCAAAGATGCAATTCCACTACAGACAGGCATGCTGCACACACCACACAGAAGAGCAAGTCCTTACCAAGGTTGGGCAGAAAGTTGTGTTTTCCCCAGGAGTACAAAGACTGTGCTTCAATGTAGAAGGGGAGGAAGGATAGCTAGAGGATGATATTGCTGGAACTGCTTTAAAAACTTCATTTTTGTATTCAGTAAGTTAATAAAAGTGTGGGACAAGGCTTCACATACCTGAACCCATCAGGTGTTGGGATGATGAGGTGAGGATTTGGGGGATCACTGTGGCATCTAGGTACTTTCACGGGACGAGGGCTATTCCGATGAATAGCTACAAGCAAAAAAAAGAGAAGAACACTTGTGTCGGAACAGGCAGCATCACATCACACCCTAGATTGTATGCTCGTTGAATTATAATAATTGTCAAAAATGAGAGGATGCACTGGAATTCACTGATTTTGTAACTGTTTTTAAACAGTTCACGGTTTTGTCTTCAAACATGTCTACCAAACTACTAAAATGAACTTTAATAATCTAATCAGTTCAAAATAAATAGGCTAGTAAACTGAGCAGCAAAAACAGAGTAATTTATGTTGAAGTCATTTGGCATCAGAATTCACAAGAAAAGCAGGTAAAAGTAAAAAGTTACCTAAGTCATAAGCCAATTCCAACCTTGATGAGTTGGTTAACATGTCTTCAAGGCTACAGAGACATAACCAAGGCAACAACCCAGAAGTGGTTTGCTTACATGGTTACAAGCCCAGACAAGGTGGCTGTTGCTACCAGCTGTTTAACTTGCCTGTAGGCATAATTTTCACAATTAACCTGGATTGGTTTGAACGACTCACTTTTCAGGCCTTTCTTTGATGAACAAATACATTATTAATGTCAGAGGTAATCCTCATGGGACTGGCTATTCAGTCATTAAGCAAAGTGGTTGCTAAGTAAAACTGTGACTGTGCTTACAATCTTAATTCATCTTTTCTTTTCCTTTACATAAATGGAAGGTTGCCTTTTTGTAAAAAGGCAAACATAAATGTAAAGTTGCCTTTTTAATCACTGTTGTAACTTTGAACAATTGTTAAATGAGGTAGTCACTAAACAAGGACTACTTGTAATGGAATAGTTCTTTTCTATAGCTATATAGATGCAGCCGTGCTGTCATGTTTAACATAAGCAATTCATTTCCTTCAGAGAAAGCTACACCCAGTTGAGAAATACATGTTGCAGTTTGCAGATGAGATTCCACATTTAACCATATAGGCTTGTATCCAATGAAATCAATCAGCAGAATGATATCAATTTTTTTTCCTCCTTGTCAAATATAACAGGAGAATGATGGACAGTTTGCCAGTCTCTTGGAATGTTGTAATAGACAGTCAATGAACTATATTTTAAGTTTGCAAGGTATAAGGTACACAACTCAAAATTAAGGAATCTCAGATAGGGCCCTGTGAAAGAAATGAATAGAGATAGCTGAATATCTGGTTTTTGGTACTTGCAATGACAACTGTAAGAAATTACATTGTAGTCTGTTTCTCTTGATTATAAAGGCCTTAGATCCATGTTAAGATGAATAGAAGACTGCAATAACGTGCCCACTGGTGGAAGCCTTTGAAGAGGATCCAAAAACTTCAATCAGTAGAAAAATACAGCGGCAAAGCTATGGGCTACAAGAAGTTATCCAAAACATGCAACTCCATTGTTAACCTCTGGGCCTTTAGTTTCAGAGCTCATTGTAAAAACTGTTCATTACCATTAGAGCTTTGAACAATTTGGGGCCAGGATTCCTGAAATGCCACTCCTTCCCATGTGAAGTTGGCCACTCTTTGACATCATCTGGAAAGACCCAGTTGCATATCCTGATTTCCAAGACTCATTTGACAGGAATGTGCAAGAGGGCCTTCTCAGCTGCTATGCCTGGAATGTCTGTTCTCTGGAAAAGCAAAATGGCTCCCTGCCTAATGTCATTCTAATACAATCTCTATTTCGGAAAAACTCTGTGTCTTTGCTATTTTGTCTTCTCTTTCTTCCTTCTATTTTAAAACATATTATCTGGGACTTCTCATATTTAAAAAATGCTAAAGTAATCATTCTTGTAACTGTGATTAAATCAGTGCTTATTTAATTTCCAAATAACTTAGATCACATCCCATTTTTATAAGCTATTAGCTTCAAAATTCCATAGAAGAGACTACAACTGCTGCCTTACCAAGGTACAAACCTGTAACAGGACTGTGAGGCTTTCCTATAACATGGCCAATGCATTCATTCATCAATGACTGCAAACTCTGGGGGAAAAAACACAGAAGAAAACCCACTGAAAGTTATACTGCTGTATCTTCAAATCATGAAAAATGAATAGATTGGGAACCCATTACATTAATTTAATGAAGATTAAGCCATTAATAAGGATAAACTATTAAATCATTTTTAGTAGGACAATTACTGGTTTCATATATAGTTGGCAATGTTTATCCATTTGAAATGTATGATTAACAGCATACCAAGAAATCATCTTCTGGCAGAGCAGAAATAAAGGCTGGTTCAATGGCTTGAAGAAAATCAAACCCCTGTGTTGCCCACCTGTCCAACAGAAAGAAATTATTTGTTGATGTTTACACCAAAAATTCTATTTATTGAGAACACAGGTAATCTTCAACTTTTGACCACAACTGGGACCAGAACTTTAGTCATAAATTATTGTGGTCATAAGTCAAGGCACTTATATGACTGTACCAGGTTTTTTTTTCCCTACTGATTTTACGGCAGTTTTTAAGCAAATCACCGTTGTACATCTGAATCACATGGTCATTAATCACATGCTTGTTAAATGAAACCATTCTCCCAAATGGGATTTTTTTTGTCAAAAGCCAGCAAATTACATTACCACAGGGTGCTACAATGAGTCATAAATTGAACTGGTTGAAAAACCCATGAAATATGCCCATGGCAGTGTAAAGCACCCATTCCGAAGCCATCATAATTTTGAATGATCATTAAGCAACCAGTTATAAGTTGAGGACCACCTAAAATAATGCTCTGCTATACTACCTAAGTCTGGCCATTCAAGTATTTATAATTTAAGTAATAGGATTAATTCAAGGTTGCATACCTAAAGCTACTTTGAAACTATTAATCAGAAACAGTGCAGTAATCTCCACATGTTTAATTAAAGATGCTTCACAAAAAGAAATCAGGTGATCCTTCAAGTTTTTCTAAGTCACTGTTTTAGATGAAAAATAAGATTCAGTAAAAATTATCAGAAACCTCTCCAAACAAATTGGGAAAAACTGCTGAATCTGGACTGGGAAATACAAAATCAGAATAAAGCTGAAAACACAGTAGGCCTTGGATAGAAGTCAATTTGGCATTATTTGCTTCAAATATACTGAGTTATTCATGATTTAATCACCTCCTGCTAGGACTGTACTGCAATATGCTTTATGGGGGGCTGCCCTGGAAAAGCATTTGGAAGCAGCAACTGGTATATGTGGCAGCCTGAACAGTAATGGGTATATCCCATTTATGCTCAGGCGATCCTGCTGTTTGGAAAGCTGCACTGGTTGCCAATGGGCTTCCGGGTACAATTCAAAGGTGTTGATATGACCCTTAAATCCCCACATGACAATGAACAGGTTATCTGTGGGAAAACCTCCCAGGTTCATCTGCCCATCCAATCAGGCCAAATGCAAAATGCGACCTGATGGGATTTGGGGAAGTGGCATTTTGGCTTTCTACCTCCATGCACTGGAACTCTGCCCCACAGAGACCTGGTTTGCTCATTCTGTCCTCAGTTTCAGGAGAGCAACTTATACCTAGATATTTCATACAGGCAGGAAGGGGCATGCAGTGAGAAATTGATAGGCACATAATTTTGTGATTTTTTTTTTACATGTTTGTTATTAATTTTGTTTATATTGTATGTCAACTTGTCCATTATTTTCAAGGTTATTGTAATCTATGTAATGATTGAAATTGTTAGCCACTTTAGGAACAGGCAGCGTACAAAGCAAGCAAGCAAAGTATCCCATGTAAGGTGCTGAATGGCTTGGAACACACTGTTGCAGTTGAAAACCACAATTTTGATTAGGATCAGGCAAGGAGATACTGATATCTATTCTTCTTCCTCCAGACTTATTAGCCCCAGCCCATCAATTCCACAATATCTCGAACCATAACAATTATTTTTCAAAATAAGTATATTAGAAAGGAAGTTCAATGCCACAATATACTTTCAACTAGATTGTCACTTCCACAGAATTCATGAAGTTCAAGTGTACTCTTAACTGAGGCAATAGTGACTACATTCTATCAAAACTGCAGTGATGATTTAAGGCATGGACACTGCATTAATTATTATTTAATAATTTAATCAGCACTAATTAAATCAATTGCTAGACAGAAATTCTCTTCTGTGTTTAAGATACACACTTCACAGAAATGAAAGGGATAGAAAACATAAAAAGCATCTACTTTGTCATTACCTGGGTCTGGTGCCACGTCCACTCTCACATTTAGTGAGGACATAATTCATCCATTTTCTTGCAAAACTGATATACTGGTCTCCTATTTTCTGTCTAAATTCTCCAGACATTAGTCGGATGACTTCTTTGTGATACTGTAATAGATTTAAATGATCAGTCCAGATAATGAGCATTCAAATGGTTAGAACAGGCTAAAGGTGTAACTAAAGAATGATCAGACACAAATTATCCTACAGTACTTAAAACACATTATCCAAAGATCTAGCTCTTTGGAAAATTCTCGGAAAGGTGGAAGGAAAGAGAAGTTGGTGACCAGTAGCAAGATGGATGGACTCAGTTACAATGGTGATGGGTGGACTGTTTGCCCATCTTTGACTTTGCTCTAAAGGCAGAGGTAGACCTCTATGATTGACAGGTAACGGCATCTCTCAGCAAAAAAAAAAAAAAAGATTGGGGGTAGTAGGACATACCTCCCACCCTTTTTTTTTTTTTTACCTGAAAGAAGTCTCATCCTGCTACCTAGAACTGATCTACTGTAACTGAAATAAGATGCAACACAAATGTTTTGCATGTCTGGATCTTACCAAAAAAAACTGGGACTACTGGGACCTCTGTCCTACTTCTGAAACCTTCTGATAAACAACTAACAAAAGAGATAGCCAACATGGTGCCATGCTTAAGGGTTAGATTAGAGGTGGGAAGTGAAGTAGAGAGACTCAAATTCTAAGTCCTCCCTCAGCCATGGAAGGGTGACTTTGGGCTAGGCATTCTTTCTCTCAGCCCAACCTTCCTCACAGAGTCCTTGTTTTGGGGAAAAATGGGAGGGAAGAGTGCTTTGAAGGCTGTCCTGAGCTGCTAAAGAATTAAGATGGGACATACCTTTAGCTAACAAATGAACAACAAATTAGCTTGAAAGCACACATTCCACACTATAAGCACCATTGGAACAGACTGCTTTTAAAACAGAAAGATCAACAGTTTATTTCAAAATGCAGCAATCTCTGTCAAAGCAGGCAAGCTTGGTCCTTTTTGTCATGCACATAAGATACAACACAGAATTGTCAACAACAACATCAAAAAACCCATTTTTGGTTTTCAAAAAAGCATGTATTCTGATCATGATAAATATTGGGTTTAATACATTAGATTTTTATTCTGCTTTTTGTGGAGATCAGGGTAATGTGCATAGTATTTATTTATTTAATTTGTACTTTTTTTTACAAATAACTCAAGGTAGTGAACATCTTCTTCTTAATTTCCCCCATAATAACAACAACCCTATGAGGTGAGTTGGGCTGACACTGACTGACTGGTCCAAGATCACCCAGCTGGCTTTCATGACTAAGGCAGGATTTGAACTCACGGTCTTACTGCCTGTTAGTCTGGTGTCTTAACCACTAGACAAAACTGGAACTCTGCAATTGATGCTTTTTTCCCCTCACCTCAACCACCCTCTGTGGCTGGGAAAGAGTGATCAGCCCCAATCATCCAGGGATCATCCAGCTAGAACCTGAGATTTCTCATTTCCAGTCTATCACCTTAACTATTATATTATCTTAGCTCTAATTTTCCTGTATGTTGATTTACATGTAATAGCTATGAAATAGGTTGAGATGAAGTAACAGTTTGCCAATGTTTAGTTAAAATATACGACTTCCTTTTTTTCCAAAAAGGCAAAAGAATTTTCTCTTGGACCTACCTCAAAGCCGAAGTTGTAACACTGAATCATGGCTTCTCTATAATATTGCTGCAGGGTGGCAGATTCGGATTCATCAAATTCAGCATCAAATTCGGAAGTGAACATATGATCAACTCTATCGATTGCGCTGCTGATTTTATTGCACAGGTGCAAAGCATCACTCTGGAAAATATGGAAAAAAGCTCTGCTGATATGTTTGGAATGTAAAGACACATAATTCTGCTGGAATTTACATAAACATAACAATATTAATAACAAACATAAATGCCTACATCCTTGCTATTTAGAGCATTAATCTAGAATTGAAAGGTAATATTACAATCCAAAGCAGGTAGATCTCAACTGTTCAGAGTTACAACAGGAAAGGATGCTTTACAGTCAATAAAGTACTTCGGGCCATTATAAAATGTCACTCCTGCTCTCCTGCATCACATTTACAATTGGTTGTAATGTCCTGCAACCAGTTTCTGGCAAAAAATGTCCATTTAGGATGATGGTTTCACACTTACAACTGATTTGAACCTATGATCATGTTATTTACTTAACCACCGCTGTGAAAATGATGGTAGAATAAATATGCAGTCACCCAGGTGCCTCATCTTATCGCTGTCATAACTTATGACTGAAATTCTAGTAACAATTCTGGTTGTAAGTCAGGGACTACCTGTGTACATTTACCAGGAGTTAGCCTCACTGAAATTAATGGAATTACTTCTATCAATGTGTGTAGAAATATAATATTAACAACTAAAAAAAACTCATCAGTAATATGGAATGTATTCTTTTGGCAGACACATTTGATTATGAGTTGTGGACATGAAAACGTATGTCTCTTACACACACTTCATAATTATATTTATTTATACACTGTTCAAAAAAATAAAGGGAACACTTAAACAACACAATGTAACTCCAACTCAATCACACTTCTGTGAAATCAAACTGTCCACTTAGGAAGCAACACTGATTGACAATCAATTTCACATGCTGTTGTGCAAATGGAATAGACAACAGGTGGAAAGCATGGGCAGTTAGCAAGACATTCCCAATAAAGGAGTGGTTCTGCAGGTGGTGACCACAGACCACTTCTCAGTTCCTATGCTTTCTGGCTGATGGTTTGGTCACATCTGAACGCTGGCGGTGCGTTCACTCTGGTGGTAGCATGAGACGGAGTCTACAACCCACATAAGTGGCTCAGGTAGTGCAGCTCATCCAGGATGGCACATCAATGTGAGCTGTGGCAAGGTTTGCTGTGTCTGTGAGCGTAGTGTCCAGAACATGGAGGCGCTACCAGAAGACAGGCCAGTACATCAGGAGATGTGGAGGAGGCCTAGGAGGGCAATAACCCAGCATCAGGACTGCTACCTCTGCCTTTGTGCAAGGAGGGACAGGAGCACTGCCAGAGCCATGCAAAATGACCTCCAGCGGGCCACAAATGTGCATATGGCTGCTCAAACAGTCAGAAACAGACTCCATGAGGGTGGTATTGAGGGCCTGATATCCACAGGTGGGGGTTCTGCTTGCAGCCCAACACCGTGCAGGATGTTTGGCATTTGCCAGAGAACACCAAGATTGGCAAATTCACCACTGGTGCCCTGTGCTCTTCACAGATGAAAGCAGGTTCACACTGAGCACATGTGACAGATGTGACAGGGTCTGGAGACGCTGTGGAGAACATTCTGCTGCCTGCAACATCCTCCAGCATGACTGGTTTGGCAGTGGGTCAGTAATGGTGTGGGGTAGCATTTCTTTAGGGGGCTGCACAGCCCTCCATGTGCTCGCCAGAGGTAGCCTGACTGCCATTAGGTACCAAGATGAGATCCTCAGACCCCTTGTGAGACCATATGCTGGTGCGGTTGGCTCTGGGATCCTCCTAATCCAAGATAATGCTAGACTTCATATGGCTGGAGTGTGTCAGCAGTTCCTGCAAGATGAAGGCATTGATGCTATGGACTGGCCCGCCCTTTCCCCAGACCTGAATCCAACTGAGCACATCTGGGACACATGGCTCGCTCCATCCACCAACGCCACTTTGCCCCACAGACTGTCCAGGAGATGGGGGATACTTTAGTCCAGGTGTGGGAGGAGATCCCTCAGGAGACCATCCGCCACCTCATCAGGAGCATGGCCAGGCATTGTAGGGAGGTCAAACAGGCACGTTGAGGCCACACACACTTCTGAGCCTCATTTTGATTTGGTTTAAGGATATTACATCAAAGTTGGATCAGCCTGTAGTGTTTTTTTGCACTTTAATTTTGAGTGTAACTCCAAATCCAGACCTCCATGGGTTCTTAAATTTGATTTCCATTGATAATTTTTGTGTGATTTTGTTGTCAGTGCATTCAACTATGTAATGAACAAAGTATTTAATAAGAATATTTCATTCATTCAGATCTAAGATGTCTTATTTTTGTGTTCCCTTTATTTTTTCGAGCAGTGTATTTTCAGTCATATTAGGAATATATTGATAACTCCTCAAAGATATATATAGTTTTTTTAAAAGGTTCTATTTCCACTTCCTATTATGCAGCACTTATGAAAATGCTTTTAATATGAATCAAAATAGAGACAGTTCTGCTGCCTAATCAGAAAATACAATCCATACAAAATGTCACGTTTGACTTATTTGCAAATCACTAATCCAAATTCATAAGCTCTCAACAGTTCTAGACAATTTATAAAATTACAAATATCTGTAAAACTCAGGTCACATATTGCCTTACTGACTTTCTATGGTAAGTAGATCTAAGTGATTTATTGTATATTTTGAAACAATAAATGAAGTAGAATCAGCAGCTGACACCAAGGGAGGACAACTATGGTCCCTTTAGCACCTGTGACCTGAATTCTGGAAGCTGAAGTCCACAGGTAATAAAAGAGCCACAGCAGTGTGCCCCTGGTCTAGGAGAAAATAAATTGGAAAAGTACTGTACCTTCAACTCTTGCAAAGCTTTGGCAATTTCTGGTTGGCTGGAAGTTTGCTCCTGCTGCAAAGAGATCAATCCTTCAAGTAACTGCTGAAAGGATTTTCTCTGGTTTACAAGATGAACCGGCTGCATTACCACAAGGAGGAGGTTGTCAACCTAGAACAAAAGGGAACACAGTGTTGCTGAAAACAGAATTCAAATTATTTGATGCACTCTAAATATTCCAAAGATGGAATTTCTCTTCCCAGAAAAATTAACCAACTTAAGCCCATGTCACACTGAACCAACGGATGCAAAGAGGATGTAAAACGGACAAAAATGCTTGCCATCCGTTCGAAAACGCGATGTACTCACTGCCTCCGTTTTGCTTCCTCTCTATCCGTCCAGCATCCGTTTATTGACGTTTAATCCACTCCAAAAGTTTTGGGCTGCCCAAAACTTTTGCACGGAAAATGTATCCAGTTCGTCCGTTCTGCATCCGCTGCACATCCGCTACGCATCCGCTATGCATCTGCTATATCCGCTAGGCATCCGCGCAACTCGCATCCGCCCGGACGTAGGGAGGAAGCGGAACGGATGCAGAACGGATGCAGAATGGATGCCTAGCGGATGCAGAATGGAAACAAAGCGTTTAAAACGGAAAAAACGTTCACAGAGGGGACCTATCTTGGATATTAAGTATGTCTAGAGGATGCCTAGAGGATGCCTAGCGGAAAACCTATACTGCCTATAAAAAGGGGGAGCAACTCGCCTGCATCTCACTTTCAGAACAGCAGCCCAGCGGTGCAGACCTCTGCAGCCTTCATCTGGCTTTTCCTCTTCCACAGCGTCCAGTCATGTCCACCGTGGATTGTAACAAAGTCCTTTCGGCAGCCACCATCATTCTGCAACAGTGCGAAGCCATCTGCAGACTCTGTGAACTCTACTGCGAGAAGGAAAGGAGCCACACGAAGAGTCTGGATCCGAAGATGGTTCGCCAGAAGAGCAGAGGACGGACTGTACAAGCTGATGGTGGAGCTCAGGAACGAAGACACTCATGCATTCCAGAACTTCATGAGGATGCCTCCAGCCATGTTTGACGAAGTTGTGCAGTGCCTGACACCCAGGTTGACCAAGGCAAACACCAGCTTCCGGCCCAGCCTGGACCCTGCACTGAAGGTGGCACTCACTCTGCGCCACCTGGCCTCAGGGACCTCCCACAGGAGCATGCAGTACGGCTGGAGGGTGCCATCCAACACCATCAGCATTGTGGTCAGAGAAGTGGTGCAAGCCATCATTGAAGAATACCTGGAGGAGCTCCTCCAGTACCCCTCCACTGAAGAAGGCTGGAAGAAAGTTGCAGAGCAGTGGTATCAGAAGTGGAACTTACCACACACCGTTGGAGCCATAGATGGCAAGCACGTGGCCTGCAAATCTCCAGCCAAGTCGGGGTCCACTTATTTCAACTCCAAAGGCTTCTTCAGCATCATCCTCTTCGCCATGGTCGATGCTGACTACAAGTTCATGTACATTGATGCTTCAGGCAACGGCTCATCTTCAGATGCCCAGGTATACACCAGTCACCTCAAGGAGGAGCTGGAACGCAACCTCATCATGGGCTTCCCAGATCCAGAACCCCTGCCCAACGACACACAAGATGTGCCCTACTTCATCGTGGGGGATGACGACTTCTCCCTCACAACCTACCTCATGGAGCCCTACACTTCCAGACTCCTCACCCGTGAAGAGAGGATCTTCAACTACAGGCTGTCCAGGGCAAGGCGGGTGGTGGAGAACGCCTTTGGCATCCTGGCCAACAGGTTCCAGGTACTTCTCACCACCATGCAGCATTGCCCAGAGACCGTGAGGAGGATCATGGAAGCTTGCTGCATCCTGCACAATCTCATGCGCATCCGCTACCCAGTCTTGCAGAACAGGCTCGTGGACCTCCAGCAAGGCAATGGGGACATGGAGCCTGGGGAATGGAGGCAAGGGCGAAACCTGATCGACACTTGAGGATGTGCAAGGCCCCAACAGAGCCTCACATGAAGCGAAGAAGCAGCGCAACCTCCTGAGACAATGGTGCAACTCCCCAGCTGGAGCAGTGGAGTGGCAAGACAGGATGGTAGATGCTTAATGGATGCTTCCTTCAGCCTGTCTCATCACACGGATGAGATTGGGCCATGTATGTTTGGTTGGCCTACAATGAACAGGGCTTTTAATAAAGAGTTGTGTTTATGTTGACATGTGTGGATAATTATTACATTATTATTGATAATAAAGGTGTGGCAGCTGGGAGGGTGGACCATACAGTCCCACTATGCTTGCACTGGAGGTTTATCTATCCCACTGCTATCCTAACCCATCCCACAGCTATTACCCATCCCACAGGTATCCTAACCCATCCCAAAGCTATCCTTACCCATCCCATAAGCATGCAAAGGCTTAAACCATTTCTAAAAGTTTCCACCCAGACTTTATTAAAAAAAAGAAATAAAGCAAGTGTGTGAATCATAAATAGACTTTATTAACAACAAGCTATAAAACAAAAAAGAGTCTCTGGCACTCCTCTTGGTCGCTCAGTCTTAGGGGTGAAGGGTGCAGGTGCTGTGGAGGTGGCTGGTGCTGGAGTGCTTGTCATCAGCTCCACCAGAAGCAGAAGCAGCAGAAGCGCCAGCCCCAGAAGAGCGAGCCCGTGCTGCAGAAGCCCCAGGAGAACCAGAGTGAGGGCCAGGGGGCGGGATGGTAGCCCTGTCCCTCTTGAGAGGGCTGGCAGCAGATGGCTGAGGCTTGCTGTGGTTCCGCATGGTTGTGGGGTTGCTGGCTGGCAGGGAGGCTGGCAGGAACCAAGGCTGGCAAGGAGGCTGGCACCAAGGCTGGCAAGGAGGCTGGCACCAAGGCTGGCAGGGAGGCAGGCACCAAGGCTGGCAGGCAGGCAGGCAGGCAGGCAGGCAGCAAGGCTGGTAGCAAGGCTGGCAGGCAGACATGCAGGCAGGGCAGGCAAGGCAGCCAATCCGTCCGGCAGGTCTTTCCTCTGAATGGCGACCTGCTTCCGAGCTGCTTCCGTTATATCCGTGGGGCTGATGCAATGCATCCTCCCCGCATGCACAATTAACGGCAGGCATCCGCTAGGCTTCCGCTGTGCATCCGCTGTGCATCCGCTTCATCCACTCGGCTCCGTTCTGCATCCGCTGTATCCGTTCTGCGTCCGCTTCGCTGAGGCCCCCTGGAAGCCCTGCGGATGTGCCATCCGCTCCCATCCGCCCTGCGTCCTCCCCGCGTCCATGTTATCCGCTCCGGTTATGCAAATTTTTGCCCCTTTTGAGAGCGGATAACAACGGATGGAACATTTTGCTCGTCTGCTGTGTCCTTTTTGCATTCGTTGGGCAGTGTGACATGGGCTTTAATGAGAATCAGTTACAGTTTTGGATTTACTAAAGGCTTCTCTCATTATAATCAATTAAAACCAATTTTATAAATAGAAGCAGGTTTCTATGCCTAGGGTTTGTCCAAATATTTACTGGAAATTGCTAATAGAGGAATGAGAATCTTTTGTGCTAAAAAAAAGTGTTAATTATCCCATTTGTCAAAAGGTGGTCATTCTCACTGGAATTTTAATTACATTTATGTGTGTTGTTTCTTGGGGAAATTAAAGATGAAAGGTTTGTTTACAGCATGAAAATACTACCCTACTTTTATTTGTGCCTTCAGATCATGATTGTCAGGAAACTTCCCAGACAAATCCGTGCAGATTTATTACCAATGTTTTTCAGAAATGGTTGGCTGTGACTTCTTTTCTAAGGGTGAAGAGTGTATGGCTCGCCCAAAGTCACCCAGATGGCTTTGAGCCAAAGGAAGGACTAGCATTCACTGTCTCCTGGTTCCTAGCCCAGCACTTTTAAGTATTAAATCAGATTGGCTTGATAACATGTTTAAAATACCTAACAAGGGAAAGCCACATTATTAAATATCCAGGACCTTATGGTAGTAATATTTCAGATATAATTTAGAACACATTAAGCATCAACCCAACATTTGAGTCAGTGTTTTAGCTAACACAGAAAGACTTTACCTTCATATTTTTCAGTGTATTAATAGTTTCCACTTGAGGAACTATTTTGATTGGCTGGCCTTCCCAAGTGCTCCAGCTATCATCAAATTCTTGGTCTTTTTCACTGTATTTTGTCATCAGTAAAAATGATTCCCCTGCAACCTCATCAGAATCTTTCGAGCAATCCTTTCCTGCAGCTGCATTAAGCAACTGCAAGATAAGAGATTTTTCCTGTGCAAAAGTATCTGGCACGAAAATGTGTAAATTTTCAAGCCCAGGAATTTGTACCTGTAAAACAAATCAAAATGGTCAAAAGAGTTAACAAGGAGATCCATATCCCATTTTTATAATTTGAGAGGTCAAAACAAATTATTGTTTAGATTAGATTATCTATGCAAAATAAAAAAGGTTTGTAACATCCCCTCTTCCCCCAGCCTTCAATACAGACTGCTTTTGTTTCTTTGATGTGCAAAAAGTTTTCGGAAACTTAAATCATGGGAATTCCTCTGAACTGTGACAATTCCAGTTGCAAAAAATATTTATATCATCATTACCTGGTTGCTAGCAATCTAGCCTTAGTAAGTATCTAGAAACAGCAGGCGTTTGTCTTCCCATTTAAGTATATTTAAGCTGCCATCCCATGTATCTGAATTTCTGAGTAAGCTCAAGGACTCCTTCCACTAATATTCCCATGCTATGTAGCCCCTGGGCTGATTTTTACCTTTGTGTACTGCTGTGCTTTTAGAACAGTAAGGAAATCCCTCACAGAGGCAGATAATGTGAACTCCGCTGCTATTTCAAGGTCCTACAAATATGGTGAGAAAAGTACATTTTGTTACAAATGAACGGCTTAGCATGTAATTGCAACTGGATTTGGTCTAATTTGTTTACCTTTCTTAATCTCTTGGCAAAGCCAAGAGCTTTCGATGCTCTCTCTCTAGCTTCATGAAATAGCTCTTTCAATGCCCGACTGGTTTCTATAACAGACCTCCTACAAAAATCAAACAAAATGCATTCACAATACCTTTCATTTCAATATTCCAATTCGGAAAAGAGCATGTAAGTGAAGATCAGAAAGCAAATACGTGCAAACAAGAAACTAAAAATGCAATTGCAATAGCTAAAGTATATATTTTATTTACAAGTAGTTCTTGTTAGGGATCACAACTGGGACTGGCAACACACTCATGAAACAAAATAATAATCAGGGAAACAGTAACTGTGCTTATGATCTTACTTCAGCTTTGCTTTGCTTTGCAGTCCAAAAAACGTACATGTAAAGAATAGTCGTAGAGTTACTTTAGATTATTGACATATTAGCAGCCACTAAGTCAGGCAGTTGTTAAGCAAGGACTACCTGTATTGATTATATCTATCGATATAACTGCCAATCTCAAAATTATGACTCTAGGTGGCACACATAGAATTACAACAAAACACAACAGCAATTTATAATGAAATAATATCAGTCGAGGATGAACCTAACTGGAATCACTGAAAGCACAATATCCCAATGATGCAGTCACCTATCACCAAGTGTGTTAGACAAAAATTGTTCTCATCTTGCTATATTCCTCATTAACTCTAATCAGTATCAACAATGGTACTTTATTCATATATGAACATTTTCCAAGGAGGAATACCTGATTTCATCTGAAGCAGCACTATCATCAGCACTAGCCCAAAATTCATTGCAGCTCTCTTGTAAGCCAGAGTCCAGAAAGATTCCTGTTGATTTTAATAGTATTCCTGCGATCTTACTACAACAAAAATAAAACAGTCACTTCTGAGAAAGTATACGCACCAAAAAAGTTCCTTTCCTGGAACTATAATAGAGATAAAGGAATACTGGCCCTCCAAACATTGCTCAGTGCAAAACCTACCATTTCTCAACCCAGACTGACTCAGACGCTGGAAATTATGATTCTGCAAAGCCACGTACTATATCTCTGCACTACCAGGCAAGCAGTAATTCAGATACAAGCATATGATATTTCAATTCCTCCCGTCTTATTTTTTTATCCATCTTATTTGGGGGGATAGTTTGCAATTTAAAAAAAGAGTGAACATGGGAGTAAAAGTTAAATTAAAGATACGTTTATCAAAAAAAGAATCTCCTTTTTTCATTTATTTACATAAGATGTAAATGAAGCTGTCTGATAAAATCAAATATTTCTGATCCTGATTTCAAGTGGGTTGAAGTTTTTTTTTTTAAAAAAATACAGCTAAGAAAATTGCTACTACTTTTAGTACATTAACTTATTTTTTTTAGCACATTAACTTAATTTTGCATTAAGAATTTTCATCACAGCTATATATAATTCGAAACAGTTTCTGCACATGGCTAAATAGAGCATACATAAGCAGATATAAAAGCCACGTGCCACATTTGCATTCCAGGATGCAATAGATCAGGGGTCTATAAACTTGGAAACTTTAAGACTTGTGGACTTCAACTCCCAGAATTCCTCAGACAGCATATTGCCAAGTCTGGAGACCTCTTCAATAGATTACAGACTGCGCTGTAACTTTGTTTAATTTGTAAAAGAATAACATGGCAACCTAGTGTTTCCTCTGTAAGATATTTCTGTGCCAAAACATAGAATAAGTGTTTTGGAAAAGAGCAGCAAATGAAATTCAACACTCCTGGGCTAGACAAATTTCTTGGCCACACTTTAATGAGTCTATTTGACATGTGGAACAACGTGTGAAAAAGAAAATATTAGCACCAAGAACAGAGCCAAACAATAAATAGACATATTCTGAATAAATAACTGGCTTCCATTAAAATTATTCAAATTATTAATATCAAACTAGAAGTGTTAGTTATCATTAAAAAGATGAATTTTTAATTTGTCAGAATATAAAAATTGGGACACATATAAGCAACTTATTAAAATGTATTACAATTGTTAATGGAAATGTAGTGTTAAAAAGTCAGTTGGACTTTAAAATAAATCCCAGAAATTTGAAATGGGAACTATTTTTCAAAGATTTGAATTTTCACTCATTGAAAAAAAAGTAAACCAATATAAACAAAAAGAAGATTCATAGTAATAATGCAATTCTACCAGAATAGTTTTCCAGCTTCAGCTTCACCTCCTTGTATATAAGGCGCTATTTCTTTGGTGAAATTCCATTCTTCTTCCAAAAGATTTTTTAAGCTATGAGATGCCTGAGGTAACTGCTGTAGCATTTCAATCCAGTTTTGCATGTAATTAACATAAACCTTGAAACCCAGAGGGAAGAAAGAGTAGGGAAAGCCATTTAAAGAGCAAAGACAAATCCCTCATCCATAATATCATGTTAGATTTATAAAATTGAACATTGCTTACAGTTCTCCTCTTCCCAATATAGAATCCTTTTATCAATTCTCATGTTCCTGGTGCAGAATTACAGTCCCCCAACCTCCATGCCAATCAAGAGACAGAATTCCTCAGAAACTACTGGAAATTACAGAGAGGCTTCATTGGCTTGGAAAAGGAGTACTTTCACATGAGGAATTGTGTGCAGGTAGTCCTCGAGTTACAACAGTTCATTTAGTGACCATTCAAAGTTACAACGGCCCTGAAAAAGCGACTTATGACCATTTTTCCTACTTACAACCTTTGTAGAAGCCCCAAGATCATATGAACAAAATTCAGATGCTTGGCAACTGGTTCATACTTATGACTGTTGCTATGTCCCAGGTTTATGTCATCCCCTTTTGCAACCTTTTGACAAGCAAAATCAACAGGAATGCAAATTCAATAAACGTGTTACTTATCAGTGATTCGCCTAACAACTATGGCAAAAAAAGGTCATAAAATGGGGCACAACTCAACAAATGTCTGAGTTAACAACAGCAATTTTGGGCTCAATTGTGGTCATAAGTTGAGGACTTTCTGTATTTAATTCAATCAACAGCACGGGTCTACTATAACATGTATTAAAAGGACTTGCAACATACCTGTGGCTTTTAACACCAAAAAGAGAGTCTATTGTTTCAAAGAGCTGCACTTTGAAAACTGGTTTTTACCTGGGAAAAAAATACATCTCTTTCTCTGTGGGCCTAGTTCCCCTGGCAGATGACAGAAGGTAATATGTGTTCTGCAGAGCCAGGAATATCTGCAAAGAGTAAGCTCTCTGCAGTTGCTCTTTTTGGATGGGGTCATGTTAACTTCTCATCACAACATCCTTCCTAGAAAACATCCATGGTTCCAACCATGTCCCAAAGGTGATTTTCCAAGAGGCAACTGGACTTTCTGGTTTTACTTTGAAGATGTTTCACTTCTCATCCAAGAAGCTTCTTCAGCTCTCTTGACCAGCAAAGAGACCTCAAAGAAAAACCAGAAAGTCCAGTTGCCCCTTGAAAAAATACCTTTGGGACAGCCATGACTTGGATGACTGAAAATCTCCATAGACATTCTAACCATGGTTTTTGTCCCTGTGCCCTCCCTTTGAAACAGTATTTCCTTCTGAGCCCCAGATGGTCTTGACCTTACCTGCATTTTTTTTAAAGCTTGGAAGACCTAGTCTCATAAGTACATGATCAAATTTGTCAACCTGTGTGGTTCAAGTTTTACAATGGTTATATATCTGCAGTGTAATCTGTCATCATTTATTGCATTTTATGACTGTTTGCTCCCTAATGTTCATAGTCTTTACCTTGATTGTTTTCAACAGGATGGCTATAAATATATTGACTAAATATAAACAAGCAAACCCTTAAAGGCTCTTAGGAAAAGGGAAGAAGCCAAAATCTATGTCTCTTCAGATCTGCAGTCTGAATAATGTACAAAATAATAAATCACGGGTGTGCTTCAAATATATAAGAAGCACTGGTTTATTTTCTGGTAGTCCTGCTTCACTGGCTCATTGATGGGCTCAGGTAGCCTACAGAATAGGCAGTATATGGAATGATTTTATTAAAAAGAAAAAGTATACATATAAAAGAATAGGCAGTATATAATCAGAGAATTCCCCATTCCCAGTTTTTTGCAGGCTAGAAAAGTTATTTGTTAATTGAAGTAATCTAAAAATAACCAAATAGAACTTGAATTATCAACTATTACACTGAATTGTTAGTTACCATTAACATCTTATGCAAGTCATTTTCGAAATAGTCGATGTTGCAGTGGTCCTGAAGGTCATCCACAACCTCGCGTAACATAAACTGGTAATATTGCTTCATCAGGAGGCCACCTTTTAGAATCTCTCTACACTCGCGCACTAGCTGCAAGAGAATAGCCCAAAAATAGTACACTGATCAATCTGGTGTTTTCATGCTACAAAATGCAAAGATGTTTCTAAAGACCAAATTCTATAAATATCTGTCCTCTTAAGTTCAGCTGGTACATGAGACAAACAGCCCACAAAAAGAGTGATGCAAAATAAAACCCCAATTTGTAGAACAGCTGATGTCTGCAAAGTATGAATCCTTGGTCATCCATTTTCTATCTTCACATGGCCTTTTGCTGTAAAGTTTTGTCTCATGGAATTCTGCAAGTACTATTATCCCTCTACCGTCTGCATTTTTTCATATTCGCTTGAATACTGAATAGGTGTAGTTTGCGTTTAAGACCAAATTAATTAGCTTTAAGACCAGCTAATTATATATGCTTCTTTAAAACATGCAGAGGTAAATATTGAGTTATTTCATACAGATATAGATACAAATATATACGGTAAATATATAGATATTATATATATCATACACACACACTTATAATCCATTTATTCAGTTGTATTACTGAGGATCACAGCAATACAGTATTCACTATGTTTATTTTTTTCTTGGAGGATACTGATTGTGGATTATTGGTACCATCTATATCAAAAGGCCATTTTTGTTATCAGTCTAAGTATTTTTGATTAGTGAATGACATAGCAATAACGAATAAAAACACTAACATCAAGCATAAAATGACAGTGCAGACAAAATAAAACCATTATCCCAAGATGGAGGAGGAGGAGGGAGTGGAGGGGGAGGGGGGATTGACGCTTAATTAGTTAACCACTTATAAATATACAAATTAGTCATTTATAAATATATATTACATTGAAACTTGTAAACATTACGCACATCTTCATTTTGCATTACAGCATTACAGTCCAAAGTTAGAAAACATGTGAAGGGTTTTACTAAGAAGCCATTTTATTTAATTTGGGGGGAAAAATAGATTGCTTTTATGCCCTCCACAGAATCCTCTTTTCAAAACATAAAAATCAACATCTCATAGCTATTCTCCTGAAGTGCTAATCATTTGTAAACAATTTAGAAGTCGCAAAAAACATCATTTTTTCACAGTTGATGAAATCATTATTTGTAAGCATTTAGTATTTGTCACAAGCAATGTTCTAGTTCATTATCTTGTGAGCAGCATCTGGGCTATAGGAGAGAATTGTCAATATTGAAAAGAAGATACATTTTTGCCTAATACTAGAAAAATAAAATAAGACAGGCAAACCTGCTTAATACTCAGGAGGGATGACTTCCCAGCAGGCCGCTGTTCCAATCTTAATTTGAGACACTCGTGGATAACATTGAGAAGAACTCGGCAAAGAACCAGAAAGGCAGGTTCAAAAGATGGCAAATCCATAGATTTCAACTCTTCCCATGATACAGTACTGCATTTTTGATCAGAAGAAGCTGGAGAATTTGACAACTGCACATAATCTGAACATAAAATAGGATCTGGGTATTCAGAAAACTAACAGCAATAAAAGAGAGAAAGAGAGAATTTGATGATTAATTTCTTCTCTTCTTTCGAACAGCATTTTTTTAATAAATCAGATATTAATTTTAAAAGCAACCGGTGAAAATACATGAAGCAAAACCACCTTCTATTTAAAGTGCATCCTATCCTTGCAGATAGATGTTTCAAGAAAGGTCTTCTATACTGTACAGCACAGATGCTGTATGCTACCTCTCCTCCCCCAATAAAAAAATCCCTTTTGATGCAAGCATGGGAGTTAGATTGGGATTAAACAACTGGTTGCTCCAGAAAAGTAGCACCATAGGAGTAATCAGGCTTGTAGCAATGATACATAACCAGCATGGTTGCTAGATTTACAAAAAGACGTTTTGTAATATGCATCTGACAGCTTTACCCAAAGAAAATTGTTTTTAACTACATAAAACTAAAATGCCAATGAGATAAAGGAATAGATACATCAATTATTAAAATACAACAATGTCTTAAATGTCTTTAAGCTTGCCTTTCTTGGGCCTACATAAGAGAACCACAGAGGCAGCTGGTAGCTGCTATTTTCACTCTGGACTTGCGATGATATCATTATATAGCACAATGGGAAATTAAAACAAGAGACCATTAAATCAGAATACCTGGACAGTATAGGGAAATGCTGGGAAGCTGAGCCATTGACAGTCCAGCACACATCCCAGGGTGCCAGATGTTGATGGTAAAGATTAATATGAAGAAAGTCCTTGCCAGTTTTCACAACCTACTCCATAATAGTAGTAACCAAACTACTGATCAAATGTGAAGTTCATGTACCAGGCATTCATCGCTAGGCATATAACTGAAGCATATGCAAAAAACTTCAGACAAAGGAAATGTTTCCCTTGAATTGGGCCTGATAAGTATGGTCTACTATGGTGTCCCTCAGTTTTTTTCTGGGATGTTTTCTGACGGTCCAGTTGAGCCTACAGCCTGAGGGGAGGGTGGGGCTCTCATCCTAACCGTCCCCAACTTTGCTTAGCTCCAAACCTAGTTTTCACTGGCCAGCATTGCCATTCACTGAGGGAATGAAAATATATAGAGAGAGAATGCTATAAAAAAGAGAAGCAGACTTACCTGACTTAGAATCTTCTCCAACTATCATGTCTAAAAATTTAAATAGAAGTAGGTTTTACCCCAGTCCTAGGAACTAAGGATAAATTATTCTGCAATATGGACCCAGTTAAAACCTTTTCTAAAAAAAAAAAAACACCAATCTTTGCTTTTTCAGTGGTCTTCTTCAGATCCCATATTATATATAATATAATATAATATAATATAATATAATATAATATAATATAAT
>BLBF01000063.1:606702-648639 GCA_015471245.1 Laticauda colubrina
ATAATATAATATAATATAATATAATATAATATAATATAATATAATATTATATTATATTTCTCTCAACACTGTTCAACTATTTACGAAGTGTACACTACTATTACTATTAATCTGCTCACCACTCCTTATCACCCATCCCCTCCCACTTGACTGTTTCCTAGTATGATTTGATTGTTGATTGCACCCTATGACTATCATTAAGTGTTGTACGTTATGATTCTTGATTCTTAACTAATGTACCTTTTCTTTATGTATACTGAGAGTATTTACACCAAGACAAATTCCTTGTGTGTCCAATCACACTTGGCCAATAAAGTATTCTATTCTATTCTATTCTATTCTATTCTATTCTATTCTATTCTATTCTATTCTATATTTTCCTAAATATTTGTAATTCTTTATAAAAACAAGACAATAATTTAACACTCTGTAAAGTTGATAAAAACCATTTACAAGTTAAAACAATCATTATCTTTATCCACATCATCAAAATCTGCAGTGAAACAGATCAGATATCAGGAAAAACAATCAAATAACTATGTCTATGGAGGAATTTACATAGAAAGGTAGCAGCATTTTTCTCCACCTACAACATTCAGAGGTTAAAAACCCTGCTTGAAGACATGATTTGTTTCATAATTTCAGTAGCATAATTCTACTTTTGTGGGTTTAAAATTACACAGTGATTATTAAAAAAACAAATTTGAGAGACAAGGCGTAATAAAAGATTTATCACATATATGGATCATTATATGAAAATGACACAAATTACACAATAGAAATTAATATTTGAGTTTTTATCATAACATGAAAAAAATTGTCAGACTTCTTCCATATCAAAATTAATTCCAGGAATCTGCAGCAAACCCAAAAGAAATTTAATGAATAAAGATGGGTTTTTTTGGAGGGGTTAAGCAATTCAATTCTCCTGTAAATCATTAAAATAAACTGGATGATTTTGGTTATCTACTCTCATCCAGCACAATCTTCTTCACAAAATTATTGTGAGAATAAACAGGAGAGGAAAAAAGCAGGAAGGCTTCTAGAGCTACTTGGAGGAAGAGCAAAATATAAATACAGTAATGCATAATGTTTTTGTATCAATTATTTTGAATTTAAGTGTATTTAAAATATTCAGTTTACTGTATCTTAGCTGGCAATTTTTATTCCCTAAATTTCAGAAGGATTGGAACATTTATTCTTTTTTTCATTTTGTATAAAATTACATTTCAGTCTAATGAATATCCTTTCTTCCACAATCAAAATCATATGAGAAAACAATGAATTAACATAGATAATATTCTGTAAAGAAATTTTCATTTCTAGCACTTGCCCATTATTACTCCAATAAGGCTTGTCCCGTATTATAGGGCCATTAATATCATCACTAAGAAAGAAGGAAGAGAACAGGAGAAATTGAGTATCTAGTGCAGCAGCCCATAATTTCTGGGGCACTAGGGACCGATTCTGTGGAGTTTATTCCATGGACTGGAGGGGTTTCATGTGCTGCCTGCATCCTGTGGATGAGGCTTTGTTTTGAGCACACTGGTTCCTGGCATGCTGTGGACCAGTGTCGGTCTACAAAGCAGGGGTTGGGAACCCTTTATGTAGTGTATTTCCATTAATCTTTAACTGTCAGGATACAGGTAGTCCTCAACTTATGACTACAACGGAGTCCAAAATTTAAGCAAGGCAGTTGTTAAGTGAGTTTTGCCCCATTTTACAACCTTTTCTGCTACAACAATAGTTAAGTCAATCATGCAGTCACGAAGTGAATCTGGGTCCTTCCATTGATGGTGCTTGTCGGAAACTGGCTAGGAAAGTTACAAATAGTGATCATAACTCTGCAACAGTGCAATTACCGTCATAAATACATTCCTGTTGCAAAGCACCCAAATCATGTGACAAGATGCTGCTGCAATGGTTGTTAAGTGTGAAAAGTGGTGATAAGTCACTTTTTAAAGTGTCATCGTAATTTTGAATGGTCACTAAGGGAATGGCTGTAAGTCAAGGACTACCTGTATAGGCTGTGTTGTGGCTTTTTTATAGCACCAGACACTACAGAATTGACAAGGAAAAACCACATACATAACATTGTTTCACCTGATAATGTCACCATTATCAAAGCAAGTCAACATGTTTTAGCATGTTTCAAACTATAAGAGCATTTTTACAAAGAAAAGCATTGCTTAAAAGGACTATTGCTTGAGCATCATCCATTCCACCCGCCTCCCCAAACCTACCTCCAGCTGCTGATCGTTCTTTATCAATGCCATTCGGGCCCTTTGCAAGGAGCCATGCATTAACTTGTGCAGTCTTAAAATGAGTTTCCTCAACCCCATCTGTTTCAGCGCTTTATCTACAAATGGCCTATAAATAGAGGTCAAATCTCCGCTGCAGCCTGGGTCTCTGTTGCACTCTGTAACTGCCCCGCGGGTTGAGTCATCTTCAGATTCAAGCCTATCAAGCTTTCTTGACAAATGGTCCTGTGCCTCAAAGTCAAAATTTGTCTCATTGGCAAGATTTTTCCAGATGGCTTGTCTTATGAGATTCTCCTCAGAGATTTGTTCTTCACCTTCACTTTCCTCTGTGCACGCACCTGAGGTTACCCCATCGTCATCATCTTCATCGTAAACTTCATCCTCTGAATCATTGTCCCTGAATGAACGAGGAGAAGGGATTTCAAACACTGGCCAGCCAATGTTAGAAAGATCCTTGATGCCCAAAACAGTCCCCATAATCCTTAGTTTCTGATTTAAATCTTTTGTAATGTTTAACCAAAGACAAAGTGCCTGCACCCTGTCTTGAAAATCCCTTGCAGCATATTTTTCATAGTCACTTTGAAGGGCCTTCAGAGATGGATAAAGTGCTTCTACGTATTCTAACAGCTCCATTATCCGCTTTACCTGTTCAAAAGAGACCCGCTGGCGATGGAGGTGCTCGTGATAGCTTGAGTAGCCCATTACATTTGCTCCATGGGCTGCTTTACACTGTCTTGCCGACGTACCATTAAGACTAGCTCCATTTCCCACACAGGAGAGGTTCCGATAGTTTACTTTGAAAGTAAAAATTTCATTGATAATATCAGGGATGGCTTGACGAGCTGTGTACAAATAGAAGTCTTGGTCCTTAATAGTGCGCCCTGCGTGCCATGCCTGCAGTTCAAGCCAGATTAATTCATTGGATCGGTTTAATTCAACAGAGGAAGTGCTTTCCTGGCCTTTCTGCTCTTTGTCCTTTTTCTTGGAAACTGAGGTAAGCTTTAGCAAAAGCCGCAGGGTCTCAAAAAATTTCAAGCGGTCTGCTGGGTAATCGGTACGAGACGTCTGGCGTGTAGTTTTGGCTATAGGCACGGGTACAGATACTGGAGGCTTTGCATTGCTGCAGCCAAGGCTGAGGTAAGGCTTATTGAGATCAACATCTGGAATCGACTTTTTTGGTAAGGACCCACTAACCGAGTCCAACATGAACGAACACTGTACGTTTTTTTTGTGATCCCTCTCAGTTGTCCTTAGGGTGGCTCGGATCTTTTTCCCCTGCTTATAGCTGTGCTCTTCTGAGTTCTCAGAGATTTTAATATTATCTTTGTTAGGCAGCTGGTTGGGTGAGCTCATTTTCTCTGAAATCATAACATGAAATAATTTTTTTTTACATCAAAAGAAAAACATGCTTTAAAAAAAACCCCTACTTTATACTAATTTTATTTACTTCTTCCATTCCATAAGTGTTCACTTTTGTTGTATTCTAAATATACCTGACACATTCAAAATAGTCCCTTAACGTTGTGTAAAAGGTTCAAAACCTAATAGATATCACACATAATTCAAATGGCACTCAAATACTCTGCCCATGTTTTTGTCTAACGTCATAAATTTATGAAACACTGGAAACCAGGCATCCAAAAGAAACCACACTGATGTCAACATAGCGCAACATGTGAATGATGCAAATTATGTAATTTGACTCAGTCAAATCATGATGCAGATGGTGTACAGTACAGAATGTGTACTATTTAGGTAATGATGTCAAAAGACATACGACATCACTCTCCATTTGCCTTCCTATGATATCTGTACAGTACAGATTATTACCCGGTACTTAGCTGTGCCCACAAATTAAGATGATAAAACGTCTTAGTAGTTATGAAAATGGCAACAGGATAGTCATATCCCACTCATTCAACTATAATACACTGATACTTCAGCAATTACATCTAAAGTTATCTGTGGCCAGGTTTGAAACTCTGAATATTAGGTTCCTGTCATTACAAAACTACATATCAAATTAACTTTTTTACTTAAAACTTCAGTTTTTTATGTGCTACTGCTATTTTTAAACAGTGAGATAAACCTCAATTATCTTAATTTCTATATCTTTTTTATTATACCTTCCTAGTCATTCAATTTAAGCCAAAATCTAACATGAGAACGAAAAAACCATATTTTAGAAATGTCCATGAATGTGTAAGTAGTAATAATTGATAACCACACCAAAGAGCTCTTTGAAACATACTTCCCTCAAAATTCAAGGCACGCTGAGTCATTTTGTACCTAAGGGCATCATAATTATATTGTGGAGTTTTTAAAATAACGGGGCTATTGGAAACATTCAGTTGCCCTAATTGTAATCCTAAGAAGTGATTCTCATTACAATTATCTCTTTTACTATACATAGCAGCTCGAACCAGTGACTAAACAAGTCTTCAGAGCATAAGCCTTGGTGGAATGGAGAGGAATAACATTTTTTTCTTAAAACTCCTGATTAAATCGTTCTAAAATGTATACACTATTGCATAAGATCTAAAAGGCAAAACTATGAGGTTGTAAAACTAATTGTAAAACACTATTTCATTCCATTGACGCTAACATAATAACCCTTAACCAACTTAATCTTTCTTAGCTGAGAGAAAAAACATGGAGGGTAAGTGACTGATGATTCTGTTGAACCTCTGAGTGGGCTTTTGAATTATTGATCGTGATGTCCTTCTGGAGAGGTTGTCCAAGTTAGATGAAAAGGAACTCTACGCACGGCACAGCATAGCCATCTCCTGAAAATGATGCTGCAGGATTCTGCAAGGTTGCATTTTATCTTCCATGCTGTTTAAAATCTACATGAAGCTGCTGAGTGAGATCATTTGGAGATTAAGAATAAAGTGTCACCACTTTGCTCATGACACACAGCTGTCTATTTTCATTAGCTCCAGGTGAAGCAGAAATATTAATTCAGTGTTGGCCACAGTAATGGGCTGGATAAAGGCTAACAACTTTTGCTTGTCTGTCCAGCATTTCTGAACAAGAGAAATGCTGAGAGCAGATAAGTTTATCCAGGTGAACAATGGTCCCCTTATTCTGGAAAGTGATCTGCAATTTTTACAATATAAATTTCACAATTTGAGTATTCTTTCTGTCACTAAAAACCCAAGTGTCCTCTGTGGTAAGTGTATTTTATCAACATTGGTTGGTAAGGTATATCAACTTATGGACCTCATGAATCTGAAAAAAAATCCCCTCTTTCCTTATGTTCTTTAGTATGAAATTGTTCATACTAAGAGGTTGTTAGCAAGATGTGGTAGGTGTTCCCTTGGGAATTGGACTTTTTAGTAATAGCCTATAGATTCTGGCATGTCCTCCCTAGTTGGCCTGGAACCAACATTACTGTCTATTCATCACCAGAGAAAGATTATTTTATTATATGACTATATACAACATTTCAAAATATATGTTGGTTAGGAACTTCTAATTACTTCAACATGGCTTTTCTTGCTTATCTTTTTGTATATTTTAACTTCCAAATATTTTAAACTATGATTTTAATGTATGGTGTGCTGTCCTTGAAAAATTGGGTTTTGAGTGACAATCTAAATTTAATAAATGCATTCTTTATTAATCTTATTGTAAAAATAGCTGTTTTATCAACAGAGTATTATAAGAAACTTCATATAATTCAGAACAGGGGACACAACTATACATATTTGTCTTTTCAGTATTATTGAGATGCAGAGATGATGGAAATTTTACTAAAATTTATTCCAAATTTGAATGCTAAAGCATAAACTCATTCCTACACTCATTTTTCCCTATATCTTGAATTTTCAGCAGTTGAGTAACAGTTGCATACAAATAATGTGCATAATGGCTTGTAAACCCATATAAATGTATCTGGATCTAAAAAATATGTTTTTATTAGTATTTTGTCCTTCTATATAACAACTAAGATGCTAAGTGTTATGAATAGTTAGATGGACAAAGCTAGTTCAAATCTTAGCAGGTAGCCATGCTCTTGGGATAATATAACTGACCTATTTTAGGAGTTTTTTTTAAGGAAGATAAAATGTGGAATATTTTTGAAGTTCTACATCCTTTTATTCATCTCATCTACAATAAAAAGCAGCAGAAAAAGATAATTATTTAATAAACTTATAAAAGTTTTAATAAAATTATTTTACTATACCTGAAATTCTTCTAAATAGGATGAGGAATATTTCTAGTTTTTGACAATATTCATATATTTTGCAAAGCATATTGCCAATACTAATATAGTACATACAGACTGACAAAATAAAATTTTACTTTTTTGGGAGGAGGGGGAGGTGCCTTTAAGTCATGGTTGATTCCTGGTGACCATCCCTGTTGGATATGTCCCTGCAGTTTTCTTGACAAAATTTCAATAGTAGTTTGTTCTTGCCTAAAAGGGATATGTTTCCCCAAGATCATCCAGCCAGTATCCTGGGTTCTACTTCACTGCTTAACTACTAACACCAAACTAGCTCTCAATAAAAGACTATTACTATACTGTTACTATTACCATTTGGTGAAAGTGAAAACAACATTTTGCAAAATAAAAAGTCAGTAGATGGTTTTATTTTCATGGGAATAATCATGCATATTTGTCAAAATAATGTATATACATTCAAGATATATGACTTCTCTTTGCACTATCTTGCTTACATAAGCCCATGCAGAACTGTGGAGCACCTGCCTTGCTTAATAAATATAAAACAGTTAAATAGTTTCAGGAAATATCTTTTCTCTATATCAGACAACTTTGAACAATCACTGCCTGTCAGAATAGATAATACCAAGCTAAATCGACAACGAGACAACCTTGGGACAAGTTGATTATCCACAATGCTATTTGATTCCCATTTCTAATTGTTTTTAATATACTTTTAACGAATTAACCCTCTTAATCCTGCTGCTCTGCTGTGTCAGTTGTACTGCTGTTGCAGTTGTATTGCAAAAGAGCAGGCGATGAGACAGAAATCTGAGGCCCTTTGATCTTCCCACTAACCCTTAGCCATTCTGTATCAGGAGTGGCAGAACAGTAGGCTCCATGCATGTAAGCTTGGCTATTCATTCTTCATCAAATGAAAAAGGGAAATGGAAGATTTCTGCACATTCAGCAGAAATGAAGAGACTATCAATTCTCCTTCCTCTCTCCCCACATAAACAATTCATTTCTCAATTTTCACTGCATTGGACGAAAGCTCCCATTTTGTCTGTCTAATATAAACATATTGGGAAAATGACAGTAGATTTCAAGCAGAATACCACTCACTGCTGACTGCTTTACTTTTTGCAATCCAGAAAAATTCTTGCGTACCTTTCAAAGCAGAACGGTTGGTAAGTTTCCCAACGTTACTTTTCAGATATTTTGTTGACAGGCGTTTCATCTGCCGTGGTGTACTAGGAGGGGAGGTTCCATAGAAAGTTTCAGTATTTGCTTCATCTGATAAGTCTTCAGTATCAGATTCAAATATCTTGCAAGTAGCATCTTCAAATCTGCACTCTTGCCTAAGTATATGCAAAGAAAGAAATTAGGACATGTAGGTTTCCAATCCCCACCCCACCTTAAATGCTTTCATCTAAGTGTCAGGATCTTTCTGCACCTTTGCCACTCCAGTGATGTATATAGCAGCTCTGCCAAAGCAGGTTTTTTTCCTAGCGCATCACTTTTATGTCTGGTTGGAAAAATATTGTAGACTGAATTTAATTTTTTAAAACTAAACTGATCAATTAACAGGACAAAAATGAGATGTACAAACTGGTAGAATTGCCAGAATTACACCACAAACTGACATATATACATTTGCATCTATTAAAAAATGAATATGCAATAGCACAAAGAATTGTGCATACATGTTGCTAAATACTTAATGCCTCTGCAGCAAACTTGTCAAATGTGCATTGTAATGAAGTGTTATCCCTTATCTATTTGCTTGCAACTATATGAGTACAAAAGGGGTGGAGTTTGCATTGAGGCTGTACAGTATGAGGAACATTTCATCATTTGATCCTTCTTTCACCAATTCTGTGGACACCAATGCCACATAAATTGGCGATCAAACCATTAATAGGCTACTAATTTCTATAAGGGATGTGGTGGCTCAGTGGCTAAGATGCTGAAATTGTCCATCAGAAAGGTTGGAAGTTCAGTGGTTCAAATCCCTAGCGTTGCATAACGGAGTGATCCCCTGTTACTTGTTCCAGCTTTTGCCAACCTAGCAGTTTGAAAGCATATAAAAAATAGGGACCACTTTGGTGGGAAGTTAACAGCGTACCATGCGCATTCGGTGTTTAATCACGCCAGTCACATGACCACGGAGATGTCTTTGGATAGTGCTGACTCTTCAGCTTTGTAACGGAGATGAGTACTGCCCCTAGAGCCGAAACGACTAGCACTTATGTGCGAAGGGAAACTTTACCTAATTTCTATATACATGCAATGCAGACTTCTTATCTTATTGGGAAAGGCAGCAGACACCTAATATGAAGACCAACAACTTCTACAAACTTAATGTTTAAGTTATGTTTCTACAGAGAAAAATACATAATTTTTACAACTGAAAAAACCATAGAAAACCTTTGAGGGAAGGTTCTATAGAAAAACAATTTTTCAGAAAACAGTTTTTACTTACATGAAAACATTACAAATTTTGAATAACTCCAGTCTCCAGCATCAGAGAACTACACTTCCCATGTGTATCAGTGCTCCTGTAGAAAACCCTGTTACTATATAATATCTATGTCAGTGCAGTATCAGGATGTCAATTGGCCATGTACTGAATTACAGGCCATGTACTCAACTTAAAACTGGTGGCTTAGCAATCATTTAAAGTTACACCGGACCCCTCAAGTTATTTAATGATTCATTCAAAGTTCTGACCAGATACCCCCTCCTGCAATCATGTGACCACATTTTGAGCACTTTGGCAAGCAGCCTGCATTTATAGTTGTCTGTGGCATCCCACGGCCACATGATTTATGAAGTTTTTACCCCAAACCAGCATTTATTTCATTTCTGGCAAAAAACACCACATAGCAAACAATGGATTGCTTAACAGCCGTATTTGTTTAATGATCACTGCATTCATTTAGCAAACACTGCATAAAAGGTCTCAAAATCTATCCTGATCACACAATGACCTGTTTAACGAGAATTATGACAGGAGCATAATTGCAGGCTCACTTACAGTCGTAAATCGAGGACTATCTCTACTGAAATCTAATGTATCCTAAAAGGGCCAAGAAAGAAGATAACAGATCTGGCTCTCCTGGTTCTATGTGAATAAACTGAAGAAGCTGTGCAGAGAAGTTATTGGGAGTAAACATTCTAATATTTGAAATATTATCCTTTACATGGGAAAAAAAAAAGAGAGACTGAACCTAAGCCAATAAATTCATAACACCAAAAAGACTATTTTCATTAAACATCATTAAAAATGTCCTCATTATACTGTTTAATACCGGAATAACCTATATCAGAAAACACCGGAATCCCTTTATATGTTTTCAATGGAAGCAGAATAGTTACTCAGCACAAATGTTATAATATTTAAAACCTCTAGATGGGTCTAGATGTATTGGATAAGATGAACATCAAGGACCCTTCAAATTTAAGAATAGAGTGACTTCCGGTGGTGTTTCTATTGAAGACGGATCAGAGACTGCGATTGTGTGGGACTTTGATCCATGTTTACCTTGTTGGAAGGGTCCCTCTGGGACTGGAACCATCTGACCCACCTCGGAGGGGTGGGGGAAGAGGGGGAGACCACCAGCTGGGTCAAGGGGAGCCACATCTCCCCTCCCTAGCTAGGTATTACTCCTTTGGAAGACAAGTAGAAGCAGCAGTTTAATGGCTGCCCTGAAGGCGGAAAGCTTCCGGGACGTAAGTATGCGCTGGAGCGGTGAAGTGGTGAGCAACATGTAACCAGATAAAAGAACTTGATTTTTTCCTAATAACCCTGAGTAGCAGAAAGAAAGAGCCCTCACTTAAGAGTATCACAGCGGTGAACAGAAAATAAGAGGAAAATATAAGGTAAACAGAATTGAAGCATAAAAAGCTACAATGAAATTAGAGATTAAATTTGGAATAATATATATAATTTGGCATTAGGCATTGGACAAAATGCTGGACTTGCCTGGAATTGACTATTTTTAAGGAAGCTAATCATGGAAATGGTTGGAAATTACCGTTAATATACTTGAAAAGAGAAAAGAACTTTGAAAAGTGGAAAGTGATATAGCGCCATTTAATGATTAAATACTTTTTTCCTTCAGAATTTTATGGAAAATGGGCGTTGGTAGAATTAACTGAGAATGCCCTTTCTATATACACTGCAAGAGTGTCTAGGAAATGGGGGTGACCCCTCCTACTGATGTCACAGAGCTGGGTCTGCCACTATAAAACCAATCAGCCTTAGCTGCTCGCCATCTTTTAGGCAAAGATTCTTGACAGACATAACGTGTCTCTGGAAGATAAACAAACAAATTAGAACCAAACAAACTCCCCCAGATGAACTAGGTCGCAGCTGGACACTCTTGCAGAATATATAGAAAGGGCATTCTCAGGTAATTCTACCAACACCCATTCTCATACACCCCGCTGCTAAGAGTGTTGAGGAAATGGGATATACCAAAGCTCGCAAGCCCATGGAGGGTCAACGTCTGGGCAGGTCACTCCGACTGTGGAACCACCTGCTGAAGCACCCTCTGTCTAAAGAAGGCGTCCACCGAAGCAAAGGAATCCAACCTACAATGACATATGAACGACGATGGCGATACCCAGGTAGGCGTCCTGCAAATCTCCTCCAGCAAAGCCTGCTTAGACCAGGCAGCCGAAGTAGCCACACTTTTAGTGGACTGTTTGTAGGCACTGGCAGGCACAAAGCTTGATAGGCCTTGGCGATGCAAGATCTAATCCACCTCCCAATCGTAGAGGGAGCCACCTTGGTACCCAAGGAGGTGGGATGAAAGGACACAAACATGGCCTCTGATTGTCAGAATTCCTCTTGATATCCATCTTGAGGATCCGCCTTACATCCAGTCTGTACCACCTATGCTCCAACTCATGTTGTGGGTTGGGGCAAAAATTAGGCAACACCACCTCCTACGCTCAGTGAAACCAGGAATTCACCTTAGGAACAAATGTGGGATCTAATCTCAACAACACCCTGTTCTCGGGGAACACACAAAGATCTTGCCTCATGGAAAAACCCTCCAACTCCGACACCCTCCTAAGTGATGGCCACCAAAAATGCCACCTTAAAAGTCATAATTTGAAGAGAAACTGACTTAAGGGGTTCAAAGGGAGGCCCCGTAAGGGTCTGTAGAATGGAAGGGAGATCTCATGTGGGAAATCTGTGAACCACAGAAGGACAAAGATTAGTTGCCCCCCTTAGAAACCTGCGTACAGAGGGAAGATGAGATAAGGAATCAAAACCCTCCCAGGCCAAAACAGAGGACAGAGTTGCCACTTGGCAGCAAAGAGTATTGGGGTGAGACCCTTATCAAGGCCACCCTGGAGGAAACTTAACACCCCTGCAACGGACACCAAGGAAGGTACAAAAGCAGAATTGGCTGCCCATGAGCAGAAGACCTTCCAGGTAGCATCGTAGATGTACAAGGTGGAAGGCTTCCAGAAGGCCTGAATGGTGTCAATCACCCTATCAGAAAATTTGGCCTCCTTCAAGGTGTGCCGCTCAAGCTCCAAGTGGTTAGCCGGAACCACGGAGGATCCGGGTGGATCAAGGCCCCCTGATGCAGGGAGATCCGGTCGTCCAGGATCCTCCATGGCCGGGCCACAGATTCACCAGATCTGCAAACCAGGGTCTCCTGGGCCAATGGGGGGCCAGGAGAATCAGCTCAGCCTGTTCCTCCAACAACTTCTGGATTATAGCCGGAATGACGGGAAGGGGAAAAGCGTAAAGGTTATTTTTTCCAGATATGTGGTTGGGTCTGTGTTTATGAGTTTGTATGTGGAGTCTTGGAGTAGGAAAAAGTAACCAAGAAGAAAATTATAACCAGCCACATGAGCAAAGAAATCCAACAGACGATCATTCCAAGAGAAAAATCTTCCATATGTCCCAAACTGTACGGCTTCCCAAAAATATACAAAGAAGGCATACCTCTCAGACAACATAGTCAGCTCCAGAGGAGCACCACTACAAAACCTAGTCAAATACCTAGCAAAGCAGCTACAGCCCCATGCTGAAGCAGCAGCCTCACATGTACAAAACTCATACCACCTCTTCGAAATGATCAAAGATCTACACGTGGAACAAGAAGATCTGCTTGTAAGTTCTGACTTGGTTTCACTATTCACTCAAGTCCCGATAAAAGAAACTCTTGAAATCATCAAAAATAAATACCAACCACCCAAACACCTCATGGAATTAACAGAACACTGTTAAACCAACACATATTTCATACACAAAGGACAAAGATACAAGCAAATTGAAGGAGCCCCTATGGGATCACCACTGTCACCCGTCATTGCAAACCTGTTCATGGAAGAATTCGAATCCAGAGTCCTGGCGAATGCCACCCACAAACCCAAACTATGGCTAAGATAC
Source organism: Laticauda colubrina (assembly GCA_015471245.1). Lineage (NCBI taxonomy): Eukaryota > Metazoa > Chordata > Lepidosauria > Squamata > Elapidae > Laticauda > Laticauda colubrina. The sequence goes on from BLBF01000063.1 coordinate 619,556, forward strand.
ATTGATGACACATTTGTGATTTGGCCCCATGGAAAAGAAAACCTAAACAATTTCCTAACACACCTAAACAGCACACACCCCAAAATCAAGTTCACCATGGGAACAGAGACAAACAACTACCATTCCTAGATGTGCTAATCTCCAAAAAAACAGATAGCACACTAGAAGAAAACACACACCAACCACTACCTCAACGCCCAAATCCCACCACCACCCAGCACAGATAAACTCCGTGGCCAAAATACTAATCACCAGAACCAAACGTCTGGCAGACAAGACACACATAAAGACTGAACTATGCACCCTGACTAAAGTACTGACAGCCAACAGCTTCCACAAAAGCAAAATCACCGGCTTGATCCACAAAAACACACTGAAACATAATGGAGACCTAGAAGATGAACAGACCTATGGAACAGCTCTCCTACCTTACATAAGAGGTACCACAGACAAAATCAGTAGGATACTACACAGACATCACATCAAGACTGCCTTCAAAACAGACAGAAAAATAGCAGCCACCCTAAAAAAACCCAAAGACAAAATTGACCTGGAAAACCAAGGCATATATGAAGTCCCCTGTGCATCATGCCCTGCCACATACATTGGCAGACCAATAGAAGAATAAGTACCTGCCTAGATGAACACAAAAATGCAGTAAAAAAGCTGAACACACTTCCTCACTAGTTCAACACATCGACTTCAATGGCACCAAAACCCTAGCCACTATAGGAAACCCCACCGATAGAATTAACAGAGAAGCCATAGAGATTGAAAAAAGACCTGAAAGCATGAATAGAAGAGATGACTCCACCAGACTGTCAATTATCTGGAAGCCTGCACTCTCAAACAAAAAAATCTCCACACCACAAGCCAGGCAAACACCTGGACACAAACAGACTCCCCCCTGATACCTCCAGCTCAAACACACCCCAACCAGGCACCCAGATGAAACCTAGCTTCTTAATAAGTGATAGCCATCCGTTTATTTGGAGCCAAGCCACACTAAAAGCCTCCAATACAGGAAACACAATGTTGCCAGCCAATCAAGACAAAAAAACCCACAAAACAGACAGAAGATATTGGAAACACCAATCATGCAGAATACAGCAAACTCCAAGACCAATAAACACAGACCAAGACTCCCAACCAATCAGGATGAAGAAAACACCATACTGGCACAGCAGATGGCTAGCACCAAATTTAAAACAGAAACTGCTGTGAAAGTCTGACTCACCGATGAACACAATACAGAAGCCTGATGATGGCAGATGAGATTCTGCTAAAACGTTAACAACTTTAAAAGCACAACTATAATGACCTGGGAAAATACCAGAACAAAGCTAAATAACATACATACATACATATCTGTTTTTTTAAAGTTTTCGCAGGTACTCACATGTGTGCTGTTCAGCTTCCTTCGGGTATTATCCCACGTCATTGTAGTGCTTTTAAAGTTGTAGCAACGTTTCAGCGGAATCCCATCTGCCATAATCAGGCTTCTGTATTGAGTTCATATATATTGAGTTCGTACATATTAACTCAATACAGAAGCCTGATGATGGCAGATGGGATTCTGCTGAAACGTTGCTACAACTTTAACAGAACTACAATGACGTGGGATAATACCCGAAGGAAGCTGAACAGCACGAAAAAAGCCTAAAAAAACAAATATAAAAAACAAAGCCCGCGAAAGCCTAAAAAAACAAATATATATGCTGTTTAGCTTCCTTCGGGTATTATCCCACGTCATTGTAGTGCTGTTAAAGTTGAAGCAACGTTTCAGCAGAATCCCATCTGCCATAAGCAGATGGGATTCTGCTGAAACGTTGCTACAACTTTAACAGCACTACAATGACATGGGATAATACCCGAAGGAAGCTAAACAGCACACATGTAAGTACCCGTGAAAGCTTAAAAAAACATATATATTATATTATATATACACATACACACACACACACACACATACACATACACACACACACACACATATATACATATTTGTTTTCTTATGTTTTCATGGGTATTTATATGTATGATATTTAGTTTTTTTGGGTATTTTCCACATCTTAATAATTGTGGTTTTATTATAGTGATGTTTCGGCAGAATCTCATCTGCCATCCTCAGGATCCCCACCTGAGACTGATAGATGAGATTCTGCTGAAATGTCGCAATAATAAAAGCACAAATATTAAGACATGGGAAAATACCCAAAGAAACCTAAATACCATACATACATACATACATCTCCTAAATGAATTAGAAATTATAACTGACTAAACAAAGGATATGAGAAAATAAAAAATACGGATCATATTGGAATTTTATGAGAATATTATATAATTAAAAGTAGGGGAATGAAACTTTATTTAAATTATAGAGGTAAAATTTGGCTTTGTGGAAATAAAGAAAAAATATGAAATGGTTATATGAATAGTGTTGGAATAAATATAAGATATATAGTAGATTGAGGAATATACCATGTGGGTTCTAAATACATTAATTTTATTTTAATTTTACTTTTTTTTAGTGTTTATTATATATTGGTCTTGAGTTAATTCATGAAGACAATGTGTATAAGGCAAAATAAAATCAGTGGTAAGCTGAAAATGGAAATAATAGGGGATAAAGAATTTGAAATATATGTGAAGAAATGATTTTGATACTAAATTAATGAATTGAAATATGAAATGGAAATTTATTTGAAGATTAGTGAAGTGGATAATAATTTGATGTGATATTAAATAAAGTTGAAAATGTAAGTATGACTATGTATAAATGTTGTAATCTAAATCACGTTGCTCACATGAAGAGATGTGTAAAAAATAAAAATAAAAAACTTTTTTTTTAAAAAAAGTTAAAGAGTAGAGGTAGTCCTTGACTTACAACCACAATTGGGCCCCAAATTTCTGTTGCTAAGTTAGACAGTTATTCATTTTGTGACCTTTCTTGCCATAGTTAAGTGAATCACTGCTGTTACAGTGATAACATGGTTACAGTGATAACATGGCTAAGTTGGTAACATGGTTGTTAAGTGAATCTGGTTTCCTTATTGATTTTGCTTGTTAGAAGATCACAAAAAGTGGATAACATGACCCCAAGACACTGCAACTGTCATAAATACGAGTCAATTGCCAAGCATCTGAATTCTGATTATGTGACCAAGGGTATGCTGCAATGGTCATTTCAGAAAGGTCATAGGACACTTTTTTCACTGCTGTTGTAACTTCCACTAAACGAACTGTTTTAAGTAGAGGACTACTTATAGTTCAATATAGAAAAACCAGATTTCAAATGATGGAACCTGTTTCCTCATTAAAATGATTTTGTGGTAAAAAGCCTTGGGACAAAACCTACTTACATTCAATTGCAGTCAGCACACATAATACTGAGTTATGTTGAAGAACATACTGATTCAGTATGAAACAGCTTAATATGTAGTACAGTACATACTTTGCCTCTGAATTGGAGTAGGTTGCACAGAAAACTCTTTGGTATTTTGAAAGAAGCAGAATCTTTGGAAGAAGGCAACATGTGAACATCTAAGTAGCTCAATCTTTTCTTCTAAAGAATTCAAAACATCGGATGTGATAGTGATTGCTCTCCCTGACATAATGAAGACTTCTTGGAAAAATCCTTAGTACTTCTGTGATGTGATATATGTGCGTATGTGTGGGTGTGCACGTGACAAAAGCACACACACAACAGTTAGAAATTAAACCAATCCAACTCAGAACAAAGATTAATGCCATTTCGGAAATTAAACCAATCCAGCTCAGAACAAAGATTAATACCATTTCAGTCTAAATCTCATACTGTGTTTAATAGATTCTAAAACAACAGCCAACTCAAAATAATGGCAAAAGTGCTAATACATATCCATTTCTAAAATACAGCTACCCCTGTTGTATTGCAACTAACTGAAACTAAAAGAGCTGATGTCACTGGCTTAGTAGCAGTAAAAATAAAAACTTATACACAAATGGAATGGTATACTTTTCCTACCGTACTTCTTGTGGCTATGAGACAAGAAAAACCATATTTGCCTGCATTTCACATCCCATATTTTTAAGTTAAAACAAGATGTTAATTTCTGAGACACAATACTCGGCTCTCCCACTACGACAAGAGCTCTGAAATATAGCTCTTTCATATAGCTATGAAACTATAAATATTCAGTACTGAGTAGTTGCAGAATTTTAAATGAGATTAAAATGCAATCAAAATAGGTTACAAACAAGGTCTTTACATTTAGTAATATAAATGGCATTATTGCATTTTTCAGTAAAATAATCACCTCAAATTAATAAACTTACAATTTATCCAATGAAATCAGGGGTGGGATACGACATGGTTAATTACCGGTTCGGGATTTACAAGCTTCACAACCTGTTAATTGTCATTAGCACGCTGTGTGCAGAGAAGCAGCCTTTGAAACAGCCCTCTTTTCTTATTTTTTTAACTGCAGCTGTGCCTCGTTTGGCAGCTGAAGTTGAAAAATGAGGAAATAAAGATCAGGTAAGAGCCCAGATGGCCGGGTGGGCAAAAACATCAGCAGACATAGAACCGGTTCTATGTCTGTTGCTCTTCAGAGCTACCAGTTATACAGAGGTGGAATAACCGGTAGAAACCCACCCCTGAATGAAATTATCCAAAAGCAGAACTTCAACAAAAATAAGGAACACTGTATTATGCATCTAACACCCATTAAAAAAAAAAAAATGAAAGGAACAATAACTAATGAGTTGAAGGAAATACTGCAACAATTTTTTTAAAATTATTTATCTTTGACTGACAGAGAGCAAACATTATTAGTTTGTTTCGACCTCTTCTGAATTTTAAATAATTTTGATGATTAAAAGCACTTATTTTTATTCTTAAAATTAAAATATTTTGGGGTATTTAGATAAGCATTTGTTTTAAATATTTATTAAATATGTATTAAAATATATATATATATATAAATATATATTTAAATAGTGCTAATTTAGCAAGTGGGGGGTGGCTCTGCCCTAAGAACCAACTTTAATGTGACTGATAAATGACTATAATCCTTGCAAAATATCATTACTGACATTTGAAATATTGTTAAAGCTAAGCCAAGCAAGAAAAACAGCTAAAAGAGCAAGTTGTTTTGTGTATGAGGTAAAAGGAACTGATTTATAATGTCACCATCTGTCAAACTAATGAATAAGGGAGAAAAATATATCTCATGCATCATGATAAAATCAGTTCAGAAGTAATAAGAATCTCTAAGTGCAAAGCATATCTGCAGCCGAGGAACAGGCTGATCTGGAAAAGAAAGATGTCCATTCTAAAGGAACTACCAATTAACCCAGAATGAGAATAGACATTCAGCAAATTATTTTTTATTAAAAACTTGGCTACTCAACCCAATGCAATGCTAATATCTGCAAGAATGGGAATGACATTTATTTGGCTTGCATTTTCAAAATTATAGAGCACAAAATGCTCCAACATAACAGTTTAGCCCTGAGAATATTGTCTCTTTTGGTGATCACTCCCCCTCTATTGAAATCTGGAGGAAGAGACTTTTTCTGGTTCCTATCTCTTAAGGCAGTGATGGCTAACCTTTTTGGCACCAAGTGCCCAAAGTGTGTGCGAATGCATGCACGTGCAAACCTATAAAAATGCAATGTGCACACCGCCCCACACATGCACCCTACCCCACGCACATGCATCCCCCACATGCACATGTCCCCGCATGCATCCCCACATGCACCTGCCCCGTGCATGTGTGGCAGATACCTGAAGACCAGCTGGCTGGTGGGAGGTGCATGCGCATATGTGGTGGAGCCAAGCTGGGGCGGTGGCTTGTGCGCCCACAGAAAAGACTCTGCATGCCACCTTTGGCACTCGTGCCATAGGTTCGCTATCACAGGACTAAGCTATAGATTGGGATATCATATAGAATTTCAGCTTGACTCCCCAGTAGCAAATACCAACATAAAATCAAAAGGAGAAATAATTCAAAGCTTTGTAAGGTAATGATGCTCAGGCCTGCTATAGCTACCATTCAACTTCAAGGAGCTAATAATCTGTTTTCCAAAATATGCACTAACTTCTCTAATGAGTTGAAGAAAGCTGAAATTAAATCAGCACTCTTGATTAAGAAATTGGTCTGAGATTTATCTTATATTGTTAACTGAGTTGCAGCTCCACTGAAAGAGCATGTTTTTCCACCTAGAAATGTCCTTGATGATCAGCTGTCATTTGATTCACAAATAGCAACTATGGAAACCAGCTTATTTGCACAATTAGAGCTGTGCCAGTTGCAGCTGTTTCTCAGGTCCACTGATTAAGGAAAAGCTATCCAAGAAATGGTTACACCCCATTCTGACTTTTATTGTCATTTATTCTCATCTCTATAGGGTAGATGGATCAACATCTTGTACTTTCCTTCTCCCTCAGTTTATCTTTATGTGAATTAGGGAGGGGTCTGTCTAAGACATTTTCTCAAACTAGTTTTTGGGACTGGACTTAAGCCACGTTTAACTGATCATTAGTTAAATAGAAAATTGGACTGAGTCAGCTTATTTTTTTTGATGATGTGTGCCTTCTGAAAGAGAGCACTGGTCTTACCTGATACGCCTATTCTTATAGGTTAGAGAGTCCAGGCAAAGGGTTAACTCCGTCTCCTAGCCGATTGGATTGAGTCTGTCAAAGCTGTTTAGCTCCGCCCCTGTTGCTGGACATGCCCTCGCTTTCTGCGAAGACAACATGACAGACAGGACTTGCCTCTGAAACGAAAAAACAAAAACCAGATTATCACATACCCCCTTCAGCCCATGTCCCGGATCAGACTACTCAGGACAGGGCTGGACTCTCTAACCTACAAGGAGAATAAGTGTATCAGGTAAGACCAATGCCCTTTCTCCCTTGTAAGGTTACAAGAGTCCAGGCAAAGGGACATACCAAAGCTGGAGTGTCCACAGCAGGGCTCACATCTGGTCCTGATCCCCATGCTCCATGATGACTTTCTGAAGAACCCGTTTGCCAAACACTGCATCCACTGATGCAAAAGCATCCAAACGATCATTCCAGATAAATGGAGATGGGGATGTCCACGTGGCTGCCTTGCAGACTTCTTCAACTGAAGCCTGTGTAGCCCAAGCAACTGTTATAGCAGCACTATGAGTAGAATGAGCCATGACCCCTCTTGGTACTAGCATGGAGCAACTAGTGTATGCCCTGGACATACAGGACTTGATCCACCTGCTAACTGTAAAAGGAGTTATCTTACAACCCAACATGGCAGGTTGAAAAGAAACAAATAGGGATTCCGTCTTGTGGAAATCAAAAGTCCATTTGATGTGCACTGCTCAAAAAAATAAAGGGAACACTTAAACAACACAATGTAACTCCAACTCAATCACACTTCTGTGAAATCAAACTGTCCACTTAGGTAACAACACTGATTGACAATCAATTTTACATGCTGTTGTGCAAATAAAATAGACAACAGATGGAAAGCAGAGGCAGTTAGCAAGACATCCCCAATAAAGGAGTGGTTCTGCAGGTGGTGACCACAGACCACTTCTCAGTTCCCATGCTTTCTGGCTGATGGTTTGGTCACTTTTGAATGCTGGCGGTGCTTTCACTCTAGTGGTAGCATGAGACGGAGTCTACAACCCACACAAGTGGTTCAGGTAATGCAGCTCATCCAGGATGGCACATCAATGCAAGCTGTGGCAAGAAGGTTTGCTGTGTCTGTCAGCGTAGTGTCCAGACCATGGAGGCGCTACCAGGAGACAGGCCAGTACATCAGGAGACTTGGAGGAGACCATAGGAGGGCAACAACCCAGCATCAGGACCGCTACCTCTGCCTTTGTGCAAGGAGGGACAGGAGGAGCACTGCCAGAGCCCTGCAAAATGACCTCCAGCGGACCATAAATGTGCATGTGGCTGTTCAAACAGTCAGAAACAGACTCCATGAGGGTGGTATTGAGGGCCTGATATCCACAGGTGGGGGTTCTGCTTGCAGCCCAACACCGTGCAGGATGTTTGACATTTGCCAGAGAACACCAAGATTGGCAAATTAGTCACTGGTGCCCTGTGCTCTTCACAGATGAAAGCAGGTTCACACTGAGCATGTATGACAGATGTGACAGGGTCTGGAGACGCTGTGGAGAACATTCTGCTGCCTGCAACATCCTCCAACATGACCGGTTTGGCAGCGGGTCAGGAATGATGTGGGATGGCAATTCTTTAGGGGGACGCACAGCCCTCCATGTGCTCATCAGAGGTAGCCTGAGTGCCATTAGGTACCGAGATGAGATCCTCAGACCCCTTGTGAGACCATATGCTGGTGCAGTTGGCTCTGGGATCCTCCTAATGCACAACAATGCTAGACCTCATGTGGCTGGAGTGTGTCAGCAGTTCCTGCAAGACGAAGGCATTGATGCTATCGACTGGCCCGCCCGTTCCCCAGACCTGAATCCAATTGAGCACATCTGGGATATCATGTCTCACTCAATCCACCAATGCCACCTTGCACCACAGACTATCCAGGAGTTGAGGGATGCTTTCGTCCAGGTGTGGGAGGAGATCCCTCAGGAGACCATCTGCCTCCTCATCAGGAGCATGCCCAGGCATTGTAGGGAGGTCATACAGGCATGTGGAGACCACACACACACTACTGAGCATCATTTTGACTTGTTTTAAGGATATCACATCAAAGTTGGATCAGCCTGTAGTATTTTTCCCACTTTAACTTTGAGTGTAATTCCAAATCCAGGCCTCCATGGGTTGCTAAATTTGATTTCCATTGATAATTTTTGTGTGATTTTGTTGTCAGCGCATTCAACTATGTGATGAACAAAGTATTTAATAAGAATATTTCATTCATTCAGATCTAGGATGTCTTATTTTTGTGTTCCCTTTGTTTTTTTGAGCAGGCCCTACAAGGCCCTACAAACATCTAGAGTGTGCCAAGATTTCTCCAAGTCGTGGGCCGGGTTGGGGAAGAAATTTGGAAGAACCAACTCTTGCGCCCTGTGGAACCATGTGTTGACCTTAGGAATGAAGGCCAGGTCCAGTCTCAAAACCACCCTGTGAGGATGAAATATACACAGGTCTAGACGCACTGAGAGAGCTGCCATCTCTGATACTCTCCTGGCTGATGTGATAGCAGCCAAGAAGACTACTTTAACAGTCAGAAATTACAAACTTGTCAATCAGAGAGCTTCAAATTGAGCTTTTGTCAGGGACTGCAATACCTTTGACAGGTCCCAAGTGGGATACCTGTGAACCATCAGTGGCCGTAGGTTGGAAGCACCTCTGAGGAATCTGCAAATTATCGGGTCATGTGACAACAATTCCAACCTTCCACATGTCAACACCGATGATAGGGCTGCCACTTAATGTCGAAGGGTATTAGGGAAAGACCCCTATCTACTCCTGCCTGCAAGAAATCCAGAATCTGCGGTATCAAAGCCTCTATAGTCTTAATTTTTTACTTAGAGTGCCAAAGGCAAAAGGCTTGTCATGTAGCATCATAAATGCGAATTGTGGATGGTCACCTGGATGCCTGAATAGTCCTTATTACTTTGCTGGATAATTAGTCATGTTTTAAAGCGCTCCACTCAAGCACCAAGCTGTCAGCTGTTGCCACTGGGGCTCTGGATATATCAGGGATCCCTGGAGGAGATATCTTCTTTAGGAATCTGTCAGAGTTGAGCACTTAGAGGTTCACCAGATCTGCAAACCAAGGACGTTGGGGCCAATATGGAGCCAGGAGGATAACCTCCGCCCTCTCTGCCAGGTATTTCCGTACCACTGCCAATAACAATGGCAGAGGAGGAAAGGCATACAACAGGCTCGAAGGCCACCTGCTGTGGAGACTGATGGTCCCCTCCGCTCCCCGGGGTGACGAACCTGGTGAAAAACAATGTGCATTATTTGTGTGCACTATGCACACAACTGTGCACTGACAGGTGTGGCAAACAGATTCACCAAGGGTTGACCGAATCTCCAAGTCAGTTGGAGAAAAAGGGGTGCCCTGCTGAACCAGTCTGCTGACACACTGTCACTGCCTGAAATATGCAGAGTGGCATTCGCAGTAAATTCTGCAGCCACAACCAGCTTATTGATATCTGGTGGTCTCTAATATCTGAGACTGGAAGCTAATCTTGCAGTTGTCTCAGCCATCTGGAGGGAGGCTCTAGTGAAAAAAGAAACAGCCGTGGATGCCTTCACTACTCAAGTAGCCACTTGATGGGCCCTCTGCAACAACTGCTCAATATTTTTTTTGTCAGCCTGGATCAGAAGGAGCAGATGATGATGATGACAATGCTGCCACAGGAGCATCTACTACTGGAACTTGCAGGCTCTTGGTAAGTTCTGGCACCATGTTGAAAAATCTATGATCAGTAGTAGATATTATGGCCTAAAACAGGTGTATCTAGTTGTTTGTGCATCACCTTAAGAAAGAGCTTAGGAGATGGAACAACTCTGTTCAGACAGTTGGTTCATCAGAGTATCAGACTCCATAGGACTGTCCCCGCTGCAATCTCTGTCATCAGCATCTGGGCCCATATTGGCAGTATTTCTGGCTTTAAACAGCAATGACTTGAATCGATTAGGGCGGAACAGACCGGAAAAGACTGGCTGATCAGGAGCCAAACCCTCATCTTCAGAAAGGTCAGGCTCTCTTTTATCTCCTACCCCTGCCAGGGAAGAAGGAGCCTACCTCATTCTTTTAGTTTTAGGAGATCCAGGGTCCTGAATTAAGGAACCCTCTTCAGATAAGCGCCCCACCTGTTCCCTTGGTGGGATCACAGAGATCTCTGAAACTTTCAAGGAATGATGTCAAAATCCTTTAGCTATGTCTTTCCGGGTGGCCCTGTCTATAATGACCTACTTATTAACAGGAATCTCTTCTTCAGTTGCCCTAAGACCTGCTGCTATAGGAGTGGATGTTGCTTCCACTCCAGGCCTAGGTCTGCCAGTCTGCTGTTGCCAAGACTCTGAATGAAAGGCCAAATCTTGGAGGTCCCCATAATGCCTGACCTCTGCAAAAATCTGCTGCATAGCAGGTCCTTCAGCTCCATCTGGGGACCAGGCCTGACTCTTATCCTGGTAAAAGGACCAGGCTCTTGCTCATGAGGAAGATCCTCACTATGTTGAGAAGCAGCAAAGTCTTTGAAGGTGATTTTGCTCCTCCCACTGGAAGCCTTCTGGCTTTTTGCAATTTGTTTTTCTAGAGCCTTCTGATCCCTAGAAGTGTCCTTCTCCTCTGCTTTTGAGACCTTCTTTGCTTGTAAGGCCTTTTTTCCTTGCTTGCTCTTATGAGTAAGAACAAAGGACGTGGAGTTGTGGGTGCCTGTCCTGGAGGCCCTGCCTCCCCTAGTGGCATCTGCCATACTGGAAAAGAGGCTTCTGTTAGTTGCACACCCACGCGAGGAGAAGTTGATAAGGAGTGATTAGAAGTGGGGGGATGCAATTATCCTATTCCCCGCAATGCTCCAGGCCACACTTTCTTCAGCCCTTGCTACCTCAGGACATTAACACGCCCTGCTGGCACTATTGCTTCCATTAGGGCCTGCAGAATTCAATTTGGGCCTTAAACCAGGATTGGGTGTAGGCCCAAGGCCGTAAAGCCCGGTCTACCTCAGAGCTAAGGACACAGTCCCCTACCAGCACAAAGCGCCTCAACCCTTTTTCACTAGTGATGGTCGAGCAGTTTCAGAGAGGCCGATGGCCCAGTGCTGGCCAGCACAGCATGCAGGAGGCCCTGGAGAAGTGTGCTGAATCCACCTGCTAAAGAAAAAAATGGCCGCCAAACATGTGGCCTTCTTCTTCACCATGGAGCCCAAAAACGGCCTCTGCAGCCTTTGCCAGCAACACTGGAGCCACCGAAGCGGTAAAACACCTATTTTGCGGCTCCGCTGATCAGCTATGAAGCGGAGCAACATTTTTTAAACTTTTTTCCTTTTCATGCCTTGTAAGACTTTTCCTTGCAATATGTCTGTCCTGGCTGAGGACTGAGTCGAAAGCTGAGACATGTCCAGCAACAGGGTTATACAATGATTTTTCCTGGCAGTTGCATTTCATAGCTGTTGCATTTTCACAATTCTTTAGATGTGCAAAATCTGAGAAGGTATATTTCTTTCCTCAAATTTTCTGTATTTTAATCATTATTAAAATAAGAAAAAAGGAAGGAAGGAAGGAAGGAAGGAATAAAAAAATTATGAAGGCAATTGAATTTATTGTATTACTAACAAGTCAGCTTGATGTAGTATTTCATGGTAATTTCACATCAGAAATCAGAAGGTTGAGTTCTAGCCCTGCCTTAGCCACAAAACCAGCTGGGTGATTTAGGGACAGTCACTCTTTCTTAACCTTAGGAAGAAGACAATGGCAAACCACTTCCAAAAACCTTGCCAAGAAAACTGCAGGGACTTCTTGTAGGCAGTCAGGAATCAGAACTAAACTAGAGCCAAAGCCATTTTATACACACATATGAAACAATTTTTGCATGTTTGGTAGACTCAGGAGGTGATATGGTAAAAAAAAAAGTCAGTAAAAAATGTAGTCCATAGTCCTATTGGGAATAAGTTCATTGTGTGAGTTATTAAGATTTATGTCAGGTGTTATTTACTCTACTTGCTTGTTCATTGACTGTCAGAAGCTGGCAATGAAGGTCACAAATAGTGACCATTTAATTAGCTGTGAGATGTTATGACCACTGTAGTTATTCGCTGGTTGCCAAGCACCTTAATTGTGATCACATGACCACAGGGCCGTTCAACAGTTGCAATTTTGTAGACCAGAAATAAGTCTTCTTGTTCAACACTATTGTAACTTTGAATAATCAAGGAGCAAATGGTCATTAATGGATGACCACTTGTACTTTCTGCTTGAATCCAACAGGAAAAGAACAGTGTCCCAAATTCATATCCTAAACAGGATTGATTCTTAAGCTACTTAAACATTTAACAGATTTCTGAGCTCACCAATTTTTTAAAAATGAAGCATTTAGCATTTCTGGAAACTCTTCATGTTCTCAAAAACATCAGAACTCTTAGCTCTATCTAACAAGTACAATTATAAACTGATAAATATAAAATTTTTCCTTAATAGGTTTTCAACATAGTTTGAACTTCATTTGTTAATTTCAAACTTTTATGCTCATGCTTCAGCCAAAAGGCTTCCAGATACACTTTGCAAAGTAATAAAAATAAGAAAGTCCTTACCGTTAGGTCCACAAACTTTTTTTTTTAAACTATGACATGGAACTTAATATTGATACTGAGAAAAAGTGAAATTTAGCATTGTTTTTAAGCCTTAATGTTTCTAAGTTCTTTAGTGACCAGAGGTTCAATGACCAGTAAAACATATTTTTCTTGGTTAAAAGAAGGTTTTCTAAAAAAGAGCTTACTAGCAACCAGGAAGGCAATGGCAATCTTCAATTAAGGTCCCCTCTTGTAAGCAAGAACCAGGTCCCCAGTAAAATCCAGCAACTTTTTCACTGATTTCTGTTTTTTCTGTTGTTGTGAGCATATTTAATATTTTGAGTCAAAAGATCTGGGGATTATGAAAAAGCTAGTAGGATTTACAGCTACAACTCTGCAAAAAAGGAAAGTACAGGAAACAATATTCTACCCCCAAATTCTTTTAACACAAAAGCTTTAGATGTTACATGAACAACTGCTCACCCCCCCCCCAATATAAATTTTATTGGAAGGAATTATAACTGTATCAATTAATAATCTACAAAGCAGAATATCAGATACAACTTCAAGAGAAGCAGAACCACTGGGTGCATTTCTTAAATCCCCTTTCACCACTAGATGTTCCTCACCCCTCTAGGCCTCTTCGTGACACTCCTTAAAAGCTGACAGGGCAGACTGCTCTTTGTTTCACTAATGCTGGAAGTCATCTTTAACACATGACTTCTATTGCCCACTGAAGAGTAACCAATAGTACGTACAAGACAAGAATGGGTGTTGGTAGAAGTTACCATGAAAGCCCTTTCCATCTATGCAGTGAGAGAGCCCAGGATGGATTGACTCCTTCCTATGACATCATTTAGCTGAGTCTGTACTAAGATATAAAAGCCAGCGCCCGGCAGAGACCCCAGCTTTGGCAAAGATACTTGACAGCCTGAAAGGTGTCTCTGAAAGCCCAAAATAAATACAGAAATATGTCTTATCCTCTTCGGACACATCAAGGGAGGGGCTGGGCTTTCTCGCAGGATAGAAAGGGCGCTCACGGTAACTTCTACCAATGCCCATTCTCCTCCATGCTGCATCTAGAGCCCAGGATGGGACATACCAAAGCTTGCATGTCCACGGGCGGGTCCTCATCCGGCTCATCACACTGACTGTGGAACCACTCACTGAAGCACCCATCTGCCAAAGGCACAAGCATCCAGATGGTAGTGTCTGATGAAAGGAGACAGGGATGTCCACGTGGCCGCACGACAAATCTCCTCCAAGGATGCTTGGGTTGCCCAGGCAGCAGAAGTGGCTGTGCTTCTGGTAGAGTGTGCCGTTAGACCTCAGGGAACCAGAAGGGCCGTAGCTTTGTAGGCCTGCTCAATGCAAGACCTGACCCACCTGCTAATAGTAGTAGAAGAGGCCTTGTGCCCCAAGTGAGAAGGGAAAAAGGAAACAAACATGACTTCCGACTTCCTGAAGGAGGAAGTGCGCTTAATGCATATTCTAAGAACCCTTCTTACGTCTAGTGTGTGCCACTGCTGCTCTAAGTTATGGTGTGGGACAGGGCAGAAGTCAGGCAAAACAATGTCCTGGGACCTGTGAAACCTTCGGAATAAATGAGGGGTCCAGACAAAGAACAACCCTATCATCATGAAAGGAACAAAGGTCCTGTCTGATGGAAAGCGCAGCAAGCTCAGAAACCCTCCTGGCAAAAGTGATGGCAACAAGGAACACCACCTTCAGAGTCAGGAAATGGAGAAACACTGTTCTAAGGGATTCAAAGGGGGCTTTGTAAGGGCATTAAGGATCATATGAAGGTCCCAAGAAGGATACCTGTTGAGGTAATTCCCCATTAGGAAACAGGGAGACGTATAGAGAATAGTGTTTGAATAATACACATACAGCACACAGATATACTGTACAGTAAATGTAGGGTTTTACTTTCAATAAAGGTTTAAGCAAAGTTAAAAGTAAGCAGTCCAAAGTCATTCACGGTTAAATCAGTCAGTTTTTTCAATCCAGGGATAATCCAAATATCAAAGGCCACTGTCAAAAACAGTTCAGTATCAGACTTACATTAAATCCAGTAATATCAGTCAATTAGAAGAAATGGAGCAACAGCAATAGTTTCAACAGAAGGAAACAAAGATACACTCTCTTCTGAGACTCAGACTAAAACAATCTAGGTTTCTGGCTCCATCTTATGGCCATTTGAAAAACCACACCCAATTGCAGTTTTTGCAATCTCTTAAAGACATAGTACTAAAATGTTTATCTTGGTTTATATATTTTTAACCCAAAGACCTGTTTTCTGCGACTTATATTCCTAACAATACCTGTGAACCACCAGCAGGTGCAGGTTGGAAGCCCCTTTCAAAAAATTCCTGACTGAAGTGTGATGGGATAAGGAAGGAAACAAACCCCATGAAAGGACCGAAGAGAGGGCCACAACCTGCCTGCGGAAGGTGTTGGGGGCCAAACCTTTCTCCAGCCCATGCTGAAGGAAGCTAAGAACTTCTGCCAACTGGGCTGAAGCAGGAGAAAGACCCTCCCTGAGGCACCATCGGGAAAAAAACCTTCCAGGTGACATCATAGATGTGCCTTGTAGAAGGTTTGCGAGATGCCAGGATAGTGAGGATGGCCCTTTCTGAAAGATCAGCCTCCTCAAACTGCTGCCGCTGAAGTGCCACATAGTCAGCTTAAACCACTTGGGGCTTTGGGTGGAGTAGGGCCCCCTGGTGAAGGGAGATTATGGGCTGGGATCCTCCAAGAAGAAGCCGCCGATAGGTTGACCAGGTCCGCAAACCAGGGCCTCCTTGGCCAATAGGGTGCCAGGAGAAGAAGCTCTGCACGTTCCTCCAACATCTTCCGAATTACTGCCGGAACAATGGGAAGCAGTGGAAAGGCGTAGAGGAGACTCTTGGGACATCTGCACCGAAGAGCATTAGTCCCCTCCACTCCCTGGCAAGGAAACCTGGTGAAGAACCTGGTGACTTGGGCATTTTGAGGAGTAGAGAAGAGATCCACCTCCGGTGTTCCGAATCTGAGGGAAAGATCCCTGAATAGAGACGGAGGAATGGACCATTCTGCCTGGTTAACTAGGCTCCTGCTGAGCCAGTCAGCCTGGGAGTTGTCGACCTCGGAGATGTGGTCCGCCGAGATCGATAACAGGTGTTTCTCTGCCCATAACCCCAACCGTAGAGCCTCTCTCATGAGGGCGTGTCTCATCTTCCCTTGCTGATTGACATGAGCCTTTGCGGTCATGTTGTCCGTAAGGACGAGAACATGAGAGCTGGTCACTGATTGCCTGAATTGCTTGAGAGCCAGAAAAATGGTTCTGAGCTCTAGCCAATTTATGGGAAGGGTCTGCTCAAATCTGGACCAAACACCCTGCACTATCTGGTCCTGCATATGGGAACCCCAACCCAGGAGGCTGGCATCGCTGGTTATCACTAGCCTGTCTCGGTCCCTGAACAGGAGTCAGCTCCAGATTGACGGAGAATGCCACCAACTGAGAGATCTCCGGATTTGTGGCAGGAGTGGGACCTTGATGGAGGAGTGACTGGTTCCTGCTCATTGGTAGTGAAGCAGGAACCATTGGAGGGGTCAGGAGTGGAGCTGAGCCCACGAGACGATGCCAATACAGGAGACCATCTTCCCCAGAAGTTTGGGCAGCAGCGACAGGGGGACAAGTTGATGTTGCTGGATCTGGCTGATGATGTCTGCAAGGCTCTTGTCATGAGCTGGGGACAGGAAAACTTGGCACATGGTATCGATGACTGCTCCCAAGTGTTGCAATTTGGTTGTGGGAGAGAGCTGGCTCTTTTTGGTGTTGATGGAAAATCCGTGGCTCTGGAGACATGACAGGGTAATTTGCAGATCCTGATGGGCTGCATGGATGGAAGAGGATAGAATCAAAATATCATTCAAGTAGCATTGGATCCTCAGTGGAATAGAACGCAGAGATGCCATCAATGCTGCCAAAACCTTTGTGAAGACCCTTGGAGCCGATGAGAGGCCGAAGGGAAGTGCTCGATACTGGTAATGGGTATTCTGATAACAGAAATGGAGAAACTGGCGATGATGAGGCCTAATTGGTTTGTGGAGGAAAGCCTCAGTGAGATCAATGGAAGAGAGAAGGTCACCCTCCCGAACGCTCTCTAAAATAGAATGCAGAGTCTGTATTTTAAATTGCCTATATTTTACAAATTGGTTGAGAAATTTGAGATCAAGGATGGCTTGCCACCCCTGAGGCTTTGGGAACGATGAAAAGGCAAGAGTAAAGCCCACGTCCCGATTGAGAGGGAGGAACAGGTTGAATAGGCCTGATTTCAAGAAGGTGCTGAATGGCCTGATTCATGAAGGCTTGCCTGGAAATGTCCCGAGAGACATTTGTGTGTTAGGAAGCCCAATTGTAACCCTGACCTAATGGTGCTGAGCACCCAGGCATCCGTCATTGACTCCTCCCATTTGGAGGCAAAGAAGGCTAGGCGACCTCCGATGGGTGGGGAGAACGAGGGATAACTTAGAGCGACAGAAGGAATGACTCCCTCCCCCCTGAAAGGGCCGTCTACCAGTAGAAGGTTGTAACCTTCCAGAAGCTTCTACCCATTGGTCTTGGCATTGGGAAAGCGAGATGAGGTCTCCGCTCAGAAGGTAGAAGAGCGATAAGGAGCAGAGCAATAATCGGCTTTCTTCCTAGAGGAAGAGAGAATTTTACGTTTATCTCTGGCTTTGATGAGATAAGGTTCCAGAGCATTGTCAAAAAGCTTATCACCTGTGAATGGAACTGAAGCCAGCTTCTATTTTCAGCGTAATTCCGCCTGCCAATTTTGGAGCCATAAAGGTCTTCTTGCTGCTACAGAAGATGCCATGGCCTTGGATGCAAATTTGGCGGAATTGAGAGTGGCATCCGCAGTGAATTCCGCCACTGCAATAATCTTATTAAGGTCTGGTGAGACCGAAGGTCAGAAGCAGACAATCTATTCTGGAGTTGGCACAGCCACCATATGGATGCCCTGGTGAAAAAGGATGCTGCTGTTGATGCCCGAACAGCCCAAGCAGCAGCCTTGTGATTGCGCTTGAGGGTCTGTTTGGAGCGTTTATCATCCGGTTTCAGGATACCTTCTGGCTCCGTGGGAGTGCCAAAAGATGAGAACGAGGCCAGAACCGGAATGTCAACAGAAGGCACTGCCAGGGCATTGTCTAGAGCTGAGCTGACTTTGTAGAAACACTTATCCAAAGAAGATGGGTGAGGACCTGCTGAAGGAGAAGCACACTGTTCCTTGACCACGTCCAGGAACAAAATGGGAGAAAATAAAACCTCTGCATGCACCACAGGCTTGGAGAAGAGTGAATCCCCTTGGCTAGAGGGATTTCCTTGTGGCTTGGGAGCTACTTCCTCTGGCGATAGCCTGGCAGTGGCCAAGGCCTTGCTGAGTAATGGCCTGAAGAGAGTAGGTTTGAAGACCAATGCAAAGGATGTCTGATCTGGGCGAGAATCCTCTTCCTCTGAAAGATTTTGGTACAAAATCTCACCCTCCTCACATTTTGAATGAGAAAAGTAACTGTGTTCAGATGGTGAAGGTCTTCCTTCCTCATCAACCTCCTCCCATTCTGGTCAAGAAGAATGGACCCTGAAGTCCTGAGGCCTGTGTAAATCAGGATGATGAGGCAAGGAACTTATAGATTGAGAAGGGAGAAGGGCCTGAACCCTTTCCAGAGGTTGAAGAATTTGCTTGAAGCCTTCAGCCAATCCCTGCCTAATGGCTAATGAGATAACATTATCCCCTGGATATCCCTTGGTCCGAAGGCCCGCTGCTGTAGGAGTGAAGGTGATTTCAGGCCTAGATTGAGGAAAGGTTCGAGGCCTGGAGGGAGGGGGAAGAGCATAGGGCACAGAAGCCTGTTGGAAATAAGGCCCAGATCTGCTTAAGCCCATGTCACACTGGCCAACAGATGCAAAAAGGACACAACGGATGAGCAAAATGTTCCATCCGTTGTTATCTGCTCTCAAAAGGGACAAAAATTTGCATAACCAGAGCGGATAACATGGACACGGGGAGAATGCAGGGCGATGCAAAGCAGATGCGGAATGGAAGCCTAGCGGATGGAAGTGGATGGGAGCAGATGGGAGTGGGTGGCACATCTGCAGGGCTTCCGGGGGGCCTCAGCGAAGCGGATGCGGAACGGAAAGAGCGGATGCAGAGCAGATGCCGAACGGATTAAGCAGATGCAGAGCGGAAGCCTAGCGGATGCACAGCGGAAGCCTAATGGATGCCTGGCGTTCACTGCGCATGCGGGGAGGATGCATTGCGTCAGCCCCGCAGATATAACAGAAGCAGCTCGGAAGCAGGTCGCCATTCAGAGGAAAGACCTGCTGCCGGACACATCGACTGCCTTGCCTGCCCTGCCTGCATGTCTGCCTGCCAGCCTTGCTGCCAGCCTTGCTACTAGCCTCCCTGCCAGCCTTGCTGCCAGCCGGTCTGCCTGCCAGCCTTGCTGCCTACCTTCCTGCCAGCCTTGGTTCATGTCTGCCTGCCAGTCTTCCTGCCAGCCTTGGTTCATGTCTGCCTGCCAGCCTTGCTGTCTGCCTGCCAGCCTTCCTGCCAGCCTTGGTGCCAGACTCCCTGCCAGCCTTGGTTCCTGCCAGCCTGCAACCCCACAACCATGCGGAACCACAGCAAGCCTCAGCCATCTGCTGCCAGCCCTGGCAAGAGGGACAGGGCTACCATCCCGCCCCCTGGCCCTCACTCTGGTTCTCCTGGGGCTTCTGCAGCACGGGCTCGCTCTTCTGGGGCTGGCGCTTCTGCTGCTTTTGCTTCTGGAGGACAAGCACTCCAGCACCAGCCACCTCCACAGCACCTGCACCCTTCACCCCTGAGACTGAGCGACCAAGAGGAGTGCCAGAGACTCATTTTTGTCTTATAGCTTGTTGTTAATAAAGTCTATTTTTGATTCACACACTCGCTTCATTTCTTTTTTTCAATAAAGTCTTGCTGGAAACTTTTAGAAATGGTTTAAGCCTTTGCATGCTTGTGGGATGGGTAAGGATAGCTTTGGGATGGGTTAGGATACCTGTGGGATGGGTAATAGCTGTGGGATGGATGAGGATAACAGTGGGATATATAAACCTCCAGTGCAAGCATAGTGGGACTGTATGGTCCACCCTCCCAGGTGCCACACCTACGGCCCTTTATTATCAATAACAAGGTAATCAATTATCCACACATGTCAACATAAACACAACTCTTTCTTAAACGCCCTGTTCATTGTAGGCCAACCAAACATACATGGCCCAATCTCATCCGTGTGATGAGACAGGCTGAAGGAAGCATCCATCAAGCATCTACCATCCTGTCTTGCCACTCCACTGCTCCAGCTGGGGAGTTGCACCAGTGTTTCAGGATGTTGCGCTGCTTCTTCCCTTCATGTGAGGCTCTGTTGGGGCCTTGCACATCCACAGTGTCGATCAGGTTTCGCCCTTGCCTCCATTCCCCAGGCTCCATGTCCCCATTGGCTTGTTGGAGGTCCACGAGCCTGTTCTGCAAGACTGGGTAGCGGATGCGCATGAGACTGTGCAGGATGCAGCAAGCTTCCATGATCCTCCTTACGGTCTCTGGACAATGCTGCATGGTGGTGAGAAGTACCTGGAACCTGTTGGCCAGGATGCCAAAGGCGTTCTCCACCACCCGTCTTGCCCTGGACAGCCTGTAGTTGAAGATCCTCTCTTCACGGGAGAGGAGTCTGGAGGTGTAGGGCTTCATGAGGTAGGTTGTGAGGGAGAAGTCGTCATCCCCCACGATGAAGTAGGGCACATCTTGCGTGTCGTTGGGCAGGGGGTCTGGATCTGGGAAGCCCACGATGAGGTTGCGTTCCAGCCCCTCCTTGAGGTGACTGGCGTTGTATACCTGGGCATCTGAAGAGGAGCCGTTGCCTGAAGCATCGATGTACATGAACTGGTAGTCAGCATCGATCATGGCGAAGAGGATGATGCTGAAGAAGCCCTTGGAGTTGAAATAAGTGGACCCCGACTTGGCTGGAGATTTGCAGGCCACCTGCTTCCCATCTATGGCTCCAACGGTGTGTGGTAAGTTCCACTTCTGATACCACTGCTCTGCAACTTTCTTCCAGCCTTCTTCAGTGGAGGGGTACTGGAGGAGCTCCTCCTTGTATTCTTCGATGATGGCCTGCACCACTTCTCTGACCACAATGCTGATGGTGTTGGATGGAACCCTCCAGCCGTACTGCATGCTCCTGTAGGAGGTCTCTGAGGCCAGGTGGCGCAGAGTGAGTGCCACCTTGAGCCCAGGTTCCAGGCTGGGCCGGAAGCTGGTGTTTGCCTTGGTCAACCTGGGTGTCAGCCGCTGCACAACTTCGTCAAACATGGCTGGAGGCATCCTCATGAAGTTCTGGAACGCCCGAGTGTCTTCGCTCCTGAGCTCCACCATCAGCTTGTTGTACAGTCCGTCCTCTGCTCTTCTGGCGAACCATCTTCAGACCCAGAGTCTTTTGGGGTGGCTCCTTTTCTTCTCGCAATAGTGTTCACAGAGCCTGCAGATGGCTTCGCACTGTTGCAGAACGAAGGTGGTTGCCGAAAGGACTTTGTTACAATCCACGGTGGACATGAATGGATGCTGTGGAAGAGGAAGAGGCAGATGAAGGCTGCAGAGGTCTGCACCGCTGGGCTGCTGTTCTGAAAGTGCGATGCAGGCGAGTTGCTCCCCCTTTTTATAGGCAGTATAGGTTTTCCGCTAGGCATCCTGTAGGCATCCTCTAGACACCCTTAATATCCGAGATAGGTCCCTTCTGCGAACGTTTTTTCTGTTTTAAACGTTTTGTTTCCGTTCTGCATCCGCTAGGCATCCGTTCTGCATCCGTTCTGCGTCCGTTCCACTTCCTCCCTACATCCGGGCGGATGGAATTGCTGGGATGCGTAGCGGACACCTAGCGGATATAGCGGATGCGTAACGGATGCGTAATGGATGCATAGCGGATGCAGAATGGACGAACTGGATACATTTTCCGCGCAAAAGTTTTAGGCAGCCCAAAACTTTCTGAGCGGATGAAACGTCCATAAACGGATGCTGGACGGATAGAGAGGAAGCAAAACGGAGGCAGTGAGTACATCGCGTTTTCAAACGGATGGCAAGGTTTTTTGTCCGTTTTACATCCTCTTTGCATCCGTTGGTTCAGTGTGACATGGGCTTTAGATCCTGAGGATCTGATTGTACTGCAAGAGCCTCAGGAGACCAGGATGGAGGATGGAAAGGCTCATTGATAACTTCTCCCCTGGGAGGGCTTGGTTGGGGCCCACGAATATCACCTGAAACATGCTGTAATTGCACTCCCTTCTGTTGAATAATTCTGTTGAACTGCCTCTCTAGATCTGCATGTCTGTACTTCTCTGCTCTCAATTCAGCCTGAGTTGCCTTCTTAGGGGCTAGAGCCTTAGCTTTGATTTTAGCAGCCACCTCCCTCTGGACTGATTGGGTGCGTTGCCTACGTCTTTTTATCTTATTGGGCTTAAGAGACTGTTCCACTGGGGGAGGGGGGAAAGCTCTTCCTGAGCCTTATCTTGCTCCATTTGTAGAATAAAGGCTCTTGCATTAGAAAGAAGCTGTTTTATAAATTTTTCTATTAAGCCCCTTAGGGTATAAATGGCCCACAGGCTTACAAAATGGCCACTCGCCTCATGGTGGAAGGCTTGAATCCAAGATGGCCACTGACTACAGGAAACAGGCTCCAAGATCAAAGAATTGCTCCTTAGGCAATACAGAGCCCCAAGCGAAGTCAGCAAGGGAAAAAACGCAGCAACCAGCCACACGATCAGCTGGCTTGTGCTCTTATAAGTTTGCCGATCGTTTTAATGATCGCTCCAAACTGCAGGTGTGGGGGAGGTCTGCAGATGCTGCCCAACTTGCCTGCACAGAGCTCTGTAATGCTGCTCCCAACATTGCAGGAGAGAGAGCCCTGCTCTCCTGAAAGAGCAGCTGGCCTGGGAGCTGCTTGAAGCGAGGAAAAAAGTACTGAAGATCGCTGGTGATTGCTCTTACAGAAACACTTTCAGAGACACAGCTACTGACTAAAAGGAGCTGAGTCAAAAGCTGGGGTCTCTCCCGGCTTTTATATCTTAGTACAGACTCAGCTAAATGACGTCATAGGAAGGAGTCAACCCATCCTGGGCTCTCGATGCAGCATGGTGGAGAAGAGAGGATTTCATAGCACAGGTTTTTTTTAGCAGCAATCACATTATTGGGATGTTTTGTTAAAGACATTCTAATTGAATGTCACACTATTTAAAAAAAACCAACTATTGACCAGGCCCAAGCTTGCTTTGCTTTTCAAGGTCAGCTATATATTGCCAGCTGCTGTGATTACTAGATTATTAGTGCAATATGGATGGAAGTAAGTAGATCTGCAACTGAAAACTGATGTAGAGGAATCTCATGCCAGTCACCTATACTGCCTTCCACAATAGAAATAAAAATGGAAAAATAATGGCCTATGTCCAACCAGTTTTAACTCTTCTAGCAGTTTATTAATATTCCATGCCCACTAATTAACTTCGTGTTTATACTATTCTGGACCTTCCATTAGAGTTTTTGCAGTTGTATATAATTCATATATATGTCAACTGTTTTCTAAACCTCATGGTTCTATTTCTATTTGAAAGGGAAAGCAATTTAGCTATATGAACTGCAAACATACAGGAAGTTAGATAAGATGAAATAAATCCAAAATTAACAAAACAAAATGATAAAAGTGTAATACATAAATTTTAATTTCACTAATTGAAACATATTTTATGAACTGTATAAAGGAAAAGATATCCTTCAAAGAAAATTATCTCTGTGTGGCAATTACTGAATTTTCATATAGGAATATTTCAAGCAAATACATGTCTATGCAATGCAACTAAAGGTGCACATGCTGATATTACTATTAACCCCCCCCCCCAAATACAAAACATATTGCATTGGGGCTAAATTATGAGGTACAGAGAACCCTATTGCTGGCAAAGCTTAAAAGTACAAGAAGTAAACCTGTAGAAATATGACCATTTATATTTCTTCCATAAATTTTGAAATTTCCTATCAAAATTTTATCAGTGATTTTTATTTATATAATATATACAAGCACTCATGGATTACAAAGTATACAAGTCATTTCAATGTATATGCAATTCTATGTAATCAACTTTCACAATTATAATTCCATCTCAGAAACTTGTCCTTCAATATAAATTTCTGTTGCTGTTCACCCAAACATCCCCCTAAACAGAGACAAGAGATTGCACTGTCATCAAATCGTAGTGAACATTCCACAAAGGTCAATATTTCTAGGTTACATAACAATATAAACAGCTTTGACACTGTTAATTAACATACATGAAAACATCTAAGGTAACCACGCAAAGCAAATACTTATTAGGCAACAGCATGGAGTAGACTGGCAATAATGATCTTACACTGCATATGGACAAAACAGACTCCAGTGCACAAACACAGAATTCTTTTCCTTCAAATCTTTAAAGCAATCCAATTTAAGGAATCTACGGATCTACTTTTCCAGGAAAATAATCATCCCACTTCTTTTCTTGCTAATTAAAATTAAACTTAATTTTCAGACCAATTCCAAGATTAGACAAGTACTAATTGCCCTACAAGTATATACTCACTACAGATTGCATTCTTATTAGGATATTGTGCCCATTAGAATTTGGATCTTTGGGGTTTTCAGTCTAGCACTAGTCATGAACCTTGGGCAAGAAATGGGTGGCAACTGACTATGCAACGTCCCTTGCTAAGCTGTTAAAACTTCATCTTAACATTGGCAGAATATTTCCCTAAAATAGAATTGGGGTACTATGGCCCTTGTGTGACTCCCAGAATTCCTGAGCCAGCAGGAATTGAAGTCCACAAGTCAAAAAGGGCCATAATTTCTCATCCTTGCCCTAAACGAAATGGTGCTAGGGGATTTCCAGCTGCCTTCTTGGGCAACTTGAAATTTCATGGCTACCATGATAAGTCTGGACTTGTCCCAGGTCATCAAGAGCCCAATTGATTAAAAAAAAAACAAATAAGATCCATTTTTCATCTTGGAACAGATGTGACATGGTCTGAGGCTGGGAAATGAAAAAGATTGCTGTTTGCTATGAAGTGATTGGTATCACAAACCTCTGCAAGGAGGGAAGACCTGTTTGATTGGTCTGCCTCAGATACCTAACGAACCTCTTCAGTTTCCACAGGGTGCTGGAAAATTTTCCAGGAGCATGATTGGCAGTTCTACGAAGCTTGAAATAATAAGACAACAAGATATCCAAGTAACCTCTCCTCTTTATCCAATCTGCAGTTGCTCCTTGGTTTACTTGGTTGATAAAAGAAACATTCTAGAGTGCTGCTGGCCAAAACTGAACAGCAAGACTTGAAACTCTAGACCTAGAAAATCTAGAACTACACCGTCTCCAGTCCGATCTAAATATAGTATATAAAATCATACATTGCAATGTCCTACCTGCAAATGAATACTTCAGCTTCAATCATAACAATACAAGAGCACACAATAGATACAAACTCAAGGTTAACCACACCAAACTTGACTGCAGAAAATACGACTTCAGCAACAGAGTGAATGTTTGGAAAACTCTTCCTGACTTTGTGGTTCTTCCTCAAACCCCAAAAACTTCAACCTTAGACTGTCTACTATTGACCTTACCCCCATCCTAAGAGGCCTGTAGAGGGCATGCATAAGCGTACCAATCGTGTCTACCGTCCCTGTCATATTGTTTTTTTATTTTTCTTATAAGTATCTATCTCATGTATTCAAAACTATATTTATTCTTAAACCTGTATCTTATAAGCGATTGACAAATCAAATAAACACTAAAAAATGCTAAATCTGACTGAACACGGGTAAGACCTATCTTCTCTGAAACAGGAGGCCTTAGTCACCTTCTGTTTGGATTACTGTGATGAAAACTACAAGGGACTAACTTTTGAGGACCACTTAGTAGTTCCAAATGCTCCAGAATACATCAGATCAAGCAGTTATAAGCACTAAACAATCTGGCCATGAAACATCTCTGCTTTTAAGAGTTGAAGTGGTTGCATGTTTCCTAGTGCAATTCAAAGTGCTGGTTCTCACCCTTAAAAGCTTTTATGATTTGGGACCTAGGTATGTGTTGGATTATCTACTTGCAGGGGTTTCTGCCAAGCCACTAAGATATGGAAGACTCTTTCTAGATTCCATCCCTTAGCACAGAGGTGTCAAATTGGTGGCCTGCGGGTTGGATGTGTCACCCACAGGTTATGCCCACCCCAGCTCCACAAAGGGAAAAAACATTGTGATACGTCACGTGACAGCAAAATGACATGGCGAGTTTGATACCTGTGTCTTAGCAAGTGTCTGAACTTTTTTGTCATTGCCCCGGGTCTCGAGAACAGCAATCCTGCTACATCAGAGAGGCTCCAATCCTCCTGAAGTTTCATAAATTCCCAAGAACTAGCTTTACACCAAAATCTTAGGTTCTGAGTTTTGTGTTCTGTTTAAGAACAAATCAGGTGTGACTAGAACTGCACATAAGCCAAGTAACTATATTATGATTTTTTTATATTACAATTCAAAGATGGTTTAAGATCATCTTTCTTTCTTTATTGCATATGACCAAACATTCATCTACAACTGAAAATTAGAAAATAAAAATATAACACTTGAAAACTATGTGTAAAACGTACTGATGTCGATGAAGCTGAAGTCTAACATGCAGAACTCTCAACACCTATGTCATACAAATCTGTTGTCACAGTCAAGCTTTTATATATAAACAGTCCCTGACAATATTTAATATTATCAGTTAATATGATTGCCAGTGTTATAAAATGGCTTTACATATGACATTATCCTGAGTCTATACATTTTGAACATGCATAGCTAATATCTGTGTACTTATCTATTTATCATATCTTTTTCTTTCCTTTGAGTACTTCTACATGTGAATATTAGTGACAAATAATTTTATAATAAAATTTGTGATGAATAAATCCCATGATATTTGGTCATAGAAAAAGTGTTAAACCTATCATTATTTCAGGTAAGTACAGCATGAACTAATAAATGTTAGAACACCTACTAAAATTACTTAAAAATATATATTCTGAATTATGTAATGTTCAAACACTATTCTGTATTTAAGTTCAAAATGTAAATACAATACTGTTCTAGTTTAATATTTATAAATGTAAACCTAACTCTAATCCTCCCTGTACACACTGAAAATAATATGCTCTTAAAACTGTTCATTCACGAAGTATAAAACCCATATAAGCACTTACCCAGCAGAACAAGAAACAGGTGTTGCAGAAAGCCATCTTTAACACTTCTATAAACATTTATACAATCTAATTCTAGAACTGAAAACACCTGGCGCAGACACCAGGTGCCAGCTATATCAGTGAGTTCAGATATAACAAAAAAATGTATTTATATATTTGAGCATCAGATGCCCTATTCTTTTTTTCCTCTCTGTGATCTTCTTGAGATGTATCCAGCCATATACATAAACAATCAAAATATGCTATCTTTAGCATAATATGCAACTGGCAGGACCTGGATGAGAGACTTCCATATTTTTATTACTGCAACAACATTTGTGCTTTGGTAACTAAGGCATCACCTTCTGGCTTGAATAATATGAAGAAGTGGGTGGAAATCATCCTAGCAGTTGAGTTTTATGATCAGGACATTCAAAATATTTTGAGCATGCAAGACCAAACCACCAAGCCTCCTACACTCCCATTCCTTCTCTGGAACATTAGGATGACAGCCGTTTCTTTGGCTACTGCTTCGGAGAAGCAATCTAGAAGGAATGAACAGAAACTGGATGAGTTCAATATCTTATTTAATGCCAACACAAAACTGAACTCATTGTGTAAGGATATAAGTAACAATGAAGGCAAGGAGGAGGGGGATGCATTAAAATTTTAATGAAAACTCAAACTGTAAAGCATTTGACAACCTCTAATTATATACATTTAAATGTGTATAGTCTAAAGGTCAACTTCCAAAGCAATTAAAATTTTCA
The DNA here is from genome assembly GCA_015471245.1 of Laticauda colubrina. Taxonomy (NCBI): domain Eukaryota; kingdom Metazoa; phylum Chordata; class Lepidosauria; order Squamata; family Elapidae; genus Laticauda; species Laticauda colubrina. The sequence continues at coordinate 647,826 of BLBF01000063.1, forward strand.
GCCTATTATTTATGCTCTATCATTCTAGTTTATGAATGTATTTTATTCAACTGTAAAACTTGTTTCACAAATTATATGAAAACTCACCACACATTCCAAATGTGTACATATTAGAACATTTGCTAAAATCATAGGTAAATACTTTTTGGACAGTCAAGAAGAATGCTAGCAATCTTTTTGGAATATGAATATTTGTGAATTCTTCAGAAATATCTAGCCTAACCTATAATTATACAAACATTCCAGCTGTCACTAATGCCTTCTTGAACAAAACAATGTCCAAACTGTACGGTCAAATCAAATGCCTAGTCAGTTCAACACGTTGTTGCTATACCACCCATATCCAAATCACATAACTAGTAAGAAAAACATACTAAAGATAGTTTTATACAAAAAACAAAAATTGAATCCATTGCCATGGTTTACAGCCATGTAACTTAGGCTCCCCTCCCCACATCAAATATTTTGCTTAAAGTGGAGTGGAATGGGGTTTGGTGATGTAGGTGCTGAATGGTTTCGAGAAGTCCTGGGATTTGGGTCTTTGCTGTATTCTGTTTCTCTTGGGCTGGATGGGCTCTTTAGGCTTGGCAGTGGGAAGATGTGTCGGGGGAGGTGGATGGTGGTTACTGCAGAGGTGGTCATGAGGAGGAATGGCAAGAGACAGTGTTTATGCCAGTACTATATTCCAATCATCTATGCTCACCCTAAAAACCTTAATTTGGGCTGCTCTGAACTCCAGTTGTTACTACTTAATGCCAGGCTCATCCATCTATCTATCTATCTATCTATCTATCTATCTATCTATCTATCTATC
>BLBF01000063.1:648649-692555 GCA_015471245.1 Laticauda colubrina
ATCTATCTATCTATCTATCTATCTATCTATCTATCTATCTATCTATCTATCTATCTATCTATCTACCTACCTACCTACCTACCTACCTATATAAAAGTGAAATACCACTCACGCATCATCACAAAATCTCCAGAACCATAAAGCCTTCAAACTTGAAATTTGACACAGATGTTCCTCTTCTAGGTGCTCACTAAGAAAGGATTTTTCAAAATGACCATCAGAGCATTAGTATTTCGTATATTATTATTAACAGGCTCTGATGCTAAGGAGTTCTACTCCCTCTCCCCACGTGAAATCTGTTCCAAATGCAAAACACAAGCAGAGGAGTTTCAGTTTCACAACACCAAGAAGCTTTAGTACAGAACACTTGAGCTAAGCCACTCCAAGGCTCCTTGCTGTCTCCTTCTTGCTCAAAAAGCAAATTCTGTTTCAGTTTCCAAACAGTCCTCAACTCTCTCACACACTGACAGGATGTTAGCCAGATGAATACTGATGGATGTTGGTAGGCAGAGGCAGAATTTTCCCCCTTTATTTTCCTCCCCAAAAACTAAGCCCAACCACATAGTTTCATAGTGAAGCATGGGTTTCAAGCTAGTCCAGAATAAAGCCCACCTCTTGGTTAGCCCACCATGTAGCCCTAGACCCTTATGATATGGTAGGGCTTGGCTTCCTCTTTAATATCAACATGAGACTGGGGAAGGTAATTCAATGGCATTTGATGCATTATCTTCAGTATAATGAGGTTAGCAATCTGCACTTCTGGCCAACCAAGCGGTACTACTCAAATATTGTCCCAATACCTGTGAGGGTCTGGATGGAGAGAACTTTTTAACATCTGATCATGACAGACTCTAGGTTTTTGCTACCTTAGAACTAATAAGGATTACCTTTGACTCTTGACAGGATATCACTTTCCTGACCAGAGCTTGTATAATATGGGGGCCCTCTGGGACTCTCGTTGTAAGTTTGAAGACCAGGTGGCAGCCATGGCTAAGGGAGTCTTTGTGTAGATCAATCTTTTGTGCCAATTGTGCCATTTTCTAGATTAGGAGACCTTGTTCATAGCCAGTCATGCGCTTGTTACTTCCCATTTGGATTATTCCAATGTGTTGTACATGGGCTGTCCTTAAAGTCAATCTGGAAGTTACAGTGGGTCCAGAAGGCAGTGTGACGCACATTTATGGGCGGGTACTCCTGGTTTGCTCATGCGTTGCTGCAGCATGGGCTTCCAGTTTCTTTCCAGCTACAATACAAGGTGCTGCTTATCAACTTTAAAAGCCTGAATGACACAGGACCAAACTATTTGCGGGACTGCCTCTCCCTGAGAGTATCTGTTCCTTTACCACATCAGATGGGATAGAAACATTACTTCATTACTTTAAATCACACTTGATAGGACTTTGGAAGTAGATCTCCTCTGAAGCAGCCCGAGTTCTGTAGATCTTCCACATTGAGTTCCTGTGGGCTGCCTATCCTCCTAACCTTGCAGAAAGCTTGAAGAGCAGGCCCACCCTTCCCCAATCATAGGGCTAGGGCAGTGATGGCGAGTCTTCTTCATCTCCCGTGCCGATAATTGTGTGCATGCTTGTGTGCCAACACCCAGAAAGCAATGCTTTGTGTGCCAACACCCAGAAAGCAATCCCCACCCCCCTGTGCATATGCATGTGATCCTCCTGCAGCGCACTGTGCATCTGTGCATGTGCGTGCAATCCCTTTGCCATGCGCTGCATGCCTGCACATACAATCCCCTTGCTGTGCGTCATGCATTTCTGTGCCTGGATGCACGATTCCCCCGCCACACACCATGCGTCTATGCATGCACGCTCATCCCTCCACGCACCGCACGTCTGTGCATGTGCACGCAATCACCCCCGCCATCCGAGCATGCACATACAACCCCAGCATGCACTGCAAGTCTCTGCACATGCACACGTCTCCCACGCTCCCCCATGCATGTGTGCCAGATACCTGACAATCAGCTGTCAGGCGGCGGCGAATGCATGCACAGTGGGGTTCTTCCAGGCAAGCTCCCATGTGCCGGGAGAAATGGTTCTGCATGCCCCTTCCAGAATGCATGTTATAGGTTCGCCATCACAGGGCTAGGGGGAAGATGGATCCCAATCAATTTAAATGTTGCTGTATGAAGGAGTATTTGTTTTCGGGGTGCCAGGAGTTTTTGATTCTTGTTCTATTGTCTCTTTCTTGTTGTTTTTTGTGTGAGCAACAAAAAACAGTACATAAAATGGATGACAATCCAAATCAAATAAATAACAATTAAAGAAAAATTCAAAAGTTTTTCCATAAATTGTACCAGTATTATCCACCATGAAAACCAAATTACCTTGTATGCAAGATGATCAGTATTTCACGACAGATTTTTTTGTACTATTATATAAGTTTAAACACCCATACATTTACATTCCCAATTTGTAGTTACACAAGCATCAATTATAGTTTAATGATTTATCAGGCTCCAAATGTTTGGGAACTAAGCCAGCTGAGAAACATGAAATCGCGTTCCAAGACTAGCCTTTCTCCTCTGCAAAATAATCATTGAGTAACTGGGAAGTTACTAAGCAATAGCATCTTGGATCTTTTACCATCCAGCTTCTCTGAAAAAGTATGCTGTAAGCACTGTTGCACAAATCTTTTGTGGACCAGGTGCACTAATATTAGAACCCTGAATCAGCCTATCCAACTGATTTACAATAGTCATGGACAAAGAACACTTCTTCACACAACAACTACATGATTAATCTATGGAAATTACTGGCACACTAAGTATGTCATAAGCTGAATTTAGTTCACAGAGGTTTATCAATGGCTCCTGGCCATGATAATTGCGGCCAATCCATATTGTGAGAAAAATGCATCATTAAAAATCAAATGTTGAATTTAGTCATCACATTCTCTTATGAGCTTTTCACAAACACTTATGGGTTTCGCAAACGAACTTGCCGGACCTACTTTGAAAATAAGAATCCTTTGATTGATTCAGCAAAAGTGAATCAATCTATTGAATCTATTGGTTCAGCAATAGATTTTAGGGGAACAATGAATACTGTCCTACTTCATTCCTGCAACTCTCTGTGCTATTAATTAAGAATATATTTAATACGGCTATGCAATGCTTCAGCATGTGCAGAATCATGACCATAGCACTCATCTGTGACTCACTGAAATAGAGTGTCTACAAAAGGGGCTTTCAAACTTGACAGCTTTAAGACTTGTGGACTTCAACTCCCAGAATTCCTCCTCCAAACATATTAGCTCAGGAATCCTGGGACTTGAAGTCCATAAGTCTTAAACTTGCCAAACTACAGGACTGTGCTGCTGTGAAATTCTTGAAACAGAGAAGTCTCCTTTAAGGTCCAGTCCCACTGGCCGACGGACGCAAAACGTATGCATAAAGGACATAGCGGACGAGCAAAATTTCGGGGGTGGCTCCATCTGTTGTCATCCGCTCCAAAAAGTGGTGAAAATTTGCATAAACAGAACGGAAAAGAACAGACATGGGTAGTATGTATCGGGGATGTTAAACGGATGTTCATAGGAAGCCTAGCAGATGAAAGCGGATGGAAGGGGATGACACCTCCGAAGGGGTTCTGGGGGAGAATTTCGAAGCGGACGCATAGCGGATGAAGTGGATGCATCACGTACGCCTAAAGGAAAGAAAGGGGATGCCACACGGATGTATATTAGATGCAAACCATTCACTGCGCATCCTTTCTATTTCCGTGCTACTAACACTGTGTAGACGTTCCATGTACCTTTTCTTTCCTCCCTCTTTCCATTTTCAGCTGCAGCGGATGTGAGTTGCGAGGATGCCCAGAGGATGCAGAGAGGATACAGCGGATGTTTAACGGATGATAAATGGACACAAAACGTTTGTTGCTCATATGTCGCGGATTTACATCGTACATGGTGGAACGTTCATCCGTTCACAAAGTTTTGTGCAGCTCAAAACTTCTTGCGTGGATGAAATTGCAGTGGATGGATGCTCGACGGAAAGAGCGTATGAAATACGTATGCAATGAGTACACAACGGATGCATAGCGTTTTCCAATGGATGGCATGCTTTTTTTAACGTTTTACATCCTCTTTTCATCCGTAAGTGCAGTGGGACCAGGCCTTTAACAAGGTGCATCCAATGCTGTATTTGTACTTTCAAACATTTTAAAGTGCCCCTTCCAAAGCTAAACCCAAGCAAAATAAACAATGCCATGAAGATTCGGTCTGAAAAACCTATAGCTATCTTTTCTACCTATTTTTAATTCCCATTCTGTGATTAATAAAAATAAAAGCACAGCCATAAAATAAGGATATGAAAATTCCTCTTGGGGTGAGGGTTAAATCAAAACATGATAAGAGTTAAAACAAAAAAAAAAAGATAAATGGAACAAGTTAATGCAATTTAATTTCTATTCAAATTAAATTAACTAATTACAGTTAACATTGTCATTCCTTATGTAGCTGATTGTTTTTACGATCATGATAGAGATTACAATTTGCAGAGAACTGGGGGAGAGGTTCAGAGAATCTCTACATATGGATTTATTAGACTGCATGTAGTACTGGGCGTGCATCAAGCATACTTTCTCATAGGTTTGTGAAACTTTGCCACAACAAAATTTCCTCCCTTCATAGGAAGGTAGGTCTAAAAAAAACCTGACTTATTCTTGACAGTTTAAATATTTGCATCACTGTCAATCACTCAACATCAGAAACTTCAGCAGCAACAGGCTAAGATCCAATCCATCAGAAAAAAATAAACTGCTTCCTTTTCAGCACTTGATAAAGGAGGATATCATGACTGAGCTAGTATTAAACTGATTGAGGCAATGCAGCAATACAACAAAAATAACACACAAAAGCCATGTGAATCAAGAAAAAACAGTTATTTAGATAAAATCCTTCTTTCAAAACCACACGAACTCAATGTCTGGGAAAACAGCCAGATTTTCAAAGATCTCTTGAACATCATCAAGGTGGAATTTAGGTAAATCGGGGGGGGGGGGGGAGTGTTGCAGTTCCAGAGGGCAGATGCTGTGATAGAAAAAGAATGTTTCCCGGGTCCCGATAATTGTTTACTGTTTAATCAAAGGGATTATGAACACACACCCTCTGGCACAAGAGAACCCTCCCCACAACCATTTCACTTGGACAGTCCGAAAGGGTACTACGATTGATGGTATCAAAAAACACTGAGAAATCAGAGAGCCAGGAAAGATACATTATCTTCATCCCAGCTCCATCAAAGGATATCAGCAAAGAGGACTGATGTTTGTAAGATACCCTGATCTGAAACCCAATTGAAATGGGTTCAGATAATCTATTTCCTTCGAAGTCCTATGAAGCTGCATGCTCAGTCACCTTCACAATAACTAAGGGAAGGTTGGAGCCTGGATCAAAATTGGGTACAGACAGCAATCTCTCTTAAACAAGAGATACAAAGCTAAGTCATACATACAAGGAGTTCACCTTTCTTTCTTTTGTCAAAATGTAACTACTTATTTTATAATCCATCCTGTACTGATAGTGTACAGTGCTGGAGTCTTAAAAGAAAGCATTTCCTGAGTACCTGCTGGTGAGAAGTAACATGAATCAACAGGATGTTATCCAAGTGAGAAAAATAATTGCTTGGGAATTACAAAGATTAATGTAGCACTTTGACAGTCAGCTGAAAGTCTGAAAATATCAGAGCCATGAAATAATGTTTATTCTCACTTCCCAAGACCAATTCCCACTAATGTACATTAGATATGCAATGCAGTATAGTGCAAAATGATCACAAGGAGTTTACAATTAGATTCCAGAAAATTGTAGTTTCAAGCAATCCATAATATATATCTTAATGTTACTGGAGTTCTGGTTTGCTATGCAAGGAAAAGTTATTTTATCAATTTCAGATCTTCTTCAGTAGAGATAACTGATTCTGAGATTAAATACTCCTGATTCATGTTAATTTGCCTCTCCAGTCATGAAAGTTCCCTGAGCTGCCCATGACAAGCCACTATTCCTATTCTTGATCATTACATACAACATGGCTGTGCACAGAATAAAACAAGAACTGATTAATATTTCCTTAACAGAAAAACTGAAACTATAAAGAAAGGTATAAACAACAAAGCACTGCATATTTTCAGGAACACAGGGAGTTCAGGTGAAAGCAGTAATTTGAATGTCAAATATATCCTTTCTATAGTGATAGATTGAAAACAGAAGAGCAGATTCACTTTCCACAGACCAAGTCCTTGAGACTAGACTTTTCTTTCCAAATCATCACCAGTTAAACACAGTTTGAAAGTCATTTTCTGAATACCTTATAGGCTGCATTTCTAACACCCTGCTTTAAAAAGAAACCGAAAAAATACATTTTTCAATTACCTCAGTTTTATGTATTTTTTCCCCTACCTGTTGAAACTTGGTGGGGAAATTAACTTATTTGCACTTGAAATCAGAACTGTACTTGATAGAAAATCTCAAATATCATGTTGGTACTGCAATATTTAGTGAAAATTGCATTACAGTGGCATATGAACAAAAAGTATGAAGAGTGGGAAATTAGTAAACCTGTTGAACAAGAGAAATCAAATAAATTCATAAACATTTGAATGTAAACTTATTTACAAAGCACTATACTAGATCTGAGTAACAAATTTAGTACACTTGAGTTTTTGTAACATAAGCCTCAAATTTATTGCATCAATGAAATGAATTTCAAAATAATGGAAGGTCTTTTTCCTCTTTGTCCAAATGTTCACATCTGAATCTATTTCTTCAGTAGCATTTTAGGACTGAAGAATTCATTTAAATGCATTTATGCAATCTATACTGCAACATAACCACATTTCATCTTTTTAAAGGAAACCTGCACCGCTTTCCCTTAGTGCAATTGTTCCTGTTGCAGCAAGCCTGCAACAACCACTAGAAAATATATCTGCTTCAGAATTTTCCCTTGCAAAGAAAAAGTAGAGCAGAGATTGAGGGATTTTCATGAGAAAAGAGCACAAGAACTACACCCCTGATCTGTTGCCGCTGCCTTTCGACTATGACCCATTGAACTTCTGAATAAGCTCACACAGGATGGAGCTGTGGCATGTTGAAATGTTATTTACCATGTGAATAATGCAAAAACGAGCCTGGAAAAGATCTTCCGGGGGAGGTAAAAGAACTGGTTTCAATGCACTTCAATGCATACGGCCAACACTCATTGCAAGAGGGTAATAACCGCCTATTTTTGGAATCCCTGTTCTGCAAAGGCAAAAGTAAGATTTTTATGTTCCACAAAAACAACCGACTCAAAACAACCCTACTGGCTGAGCGCAGAGCACTGGCAATAGAGTGCTTTTGGGTCGGCAAAAGGCTTTCGTCTACTTTACCAAAAAGAGCATCTAAAAAAAGCAACCCCTCTTGCAGAAACAGCAAGAGAGGCGGAAGCTATAGAAAGAAAAAGTTACTGAAAAGGCAGGCGAGGCAGCTGTAGGAAAGGGAGGAGGGGGAAAACCCGAGCAACTTTCTCTCTTGCTAATGCATTAATTTTTGGCAGCCCCGTCCGAGTCTGACCTGCTTGCCGAGCAGCTGCACTCCGGCGTCGGCTCCTCCATGGCTCTGACGGAGGCGGCGGCGGCGTCTTTCATGCGTGCACCAGGGCAGGCATGGCAACCCGCAGGAGCTCTTCCGCAGCCGGGCCAGGCGACCACAGCGAAGGAGCGCGGAGGGGGCAGCCGACCGACAAAAAAGAAGCGATGTCACTCGCTCGCTCGCTCACGACCCGGCTGCAGAGACCCAACCGCGCCGAGCTGGCCGTGCAACCGCCATCTTGGAAAGAGGCTCCAAGAGGAGCGAAGCCGGGAGCATCGCTCGTACGGAGAGCGTCTAGGGACAAAGCCCTCCACAGGCACTCTCATTCGCTCCTCGGAACAGCAAGTGGAACGGGACGCCGCCCGGAAGGAAGAGGAAAGGAATGTCCCGTGCACGAGGGGAGACGAGGCGGCGCGCCTCTGGGAGGACCGGACCTCTCTTCTCCGCTCGGAATTCCTTCCTTTTGCAAATCCCGGATTGCAGCCCCGCCGTGGCTGCTGCAGCCGCGTGGTGCGGAGGGCTGGGCTCGTTTTCGGGAGAAGGCTTTCCCTTGTCTCAGGGATAAGGAGAGCCAGGTAAAGCTAAGAGGGAGAATAAGGCATATAGGCAGGAGACAGGTGTATTTACTTATTCATTTAGTGGAGGAGAGAATCAGGTAAGAGTCATATATCCTTGCAAATCAACGCTTTTGCCTCATGTACTCGGAGGCGGCGCCAATGACCTCAGCAAGGCTTTTATTCATTGATACCGCTGGGTAGTTAGTTAACTTGCTTGGACGCAGTGAGGTTTTCTTTTTAGTGTAAGCACGAAAAACGCCACTCAATATTACGTAGAATAATCTATGTCTTTCTCCCGTTCGACGATGGGGTCTACAGTACCATCAAACATCCCATGTTTTATGTTTAAAAAATAAATGCACATTTAAGGCTTTTTTGATACTGTAGGGTAACATACTGAACAAACAGCTTCTAGTTACCTCTTAGTGTGAATGTTCATGAAAAATAATCCTGTTGCTACAGGGGGTTATTGCACTTTCCCAACCTGATGTCCTTCAAATGTATTTTTAATTTGTAATCCAATCTTGGTCGGGAATTTGAAAATCATAGTATTGCAGACCCTAAATTTACCAGACTGAGAAAAAAAATAAAGTGCATATAGAGACCATCAGGGATTAAAAATCTATGCACAATATAACACAAAAATTATTGGCCTCAAGATGTACACTAATGAAATCACGCAATCCTTAGAATTGAGCATACAATCAAGTTTTTTTATCCTTCTTTCAAAAAGCCTTTTTCTGTAAACAGTGAAATAGATGGAAGTGGGGTGTATACATGATTAACACTTTGATATAACTGTGAAACAAATAGGATATTTTTTGTTTTTAAGCAAAGGCCCCTTAGTAAATGTTACTGATGCATTTTTAAAAAAGACTTTTTATCACACCTCTTATTATTTTTATATTTAAGTCAAGGCTGTGTCCATTTTATTCCACAACTGTAATCTTATGAGGCAGGCTGGACAAAGTACAGTATGATTGGCCAAAAGTCACCCAATTAGTGCCTGAAACAGGTTAAACTAGAACCTGAGCTTCTACTTCTAATCCAATGCCAAAACACTACACGAAATTGGCTCTCTAATATGATTCAGTCAAATGCCTTTTTACATTTCAACTTACCTTTAAGGATATTGCCTTGTGTTCTCCTACAAGTTTGGGCTTTAAAAAAGATCTTACTGTACCTATGGCATGTTTCTATCAGTTTAGATTGAAATTTGGTTCAATGTGAAATCCCTTAAACAGTAGATCATAGATGATCTTTCAAATCATGAAAAGTGTCTCTTTCTGCGCAGTAGAACAAGGTAATTCACAAATCTTTTGTAAAAGAAGCATGACCACCTCTTTATTTACATCGGTGTGATTGTGATTATATTTTATTACTTTTATTTTACATTACAAATATCAAGCTTTTAGTCTTTCATCCTTATTGCAGAGCAAGGATTGAATGTTCATATAAATAAAAATAAATGCAAACAAAAATATATGTGGATGTACACATTTTATACAAATCTACTATAATCAGACTCAAAAATATTTGCAAGAAAGAGTGGGGAGAATAAAAGCAACTTTAGCCAGCATCCCTGCAAAATTCATGTTAGTTACACTGAATTACATACGTCATTACCTATACAGCATACAAAGATGTAGTTTGTTTTAATCATAATTTGTTGAACAAGACAGTAACTTGGTTCATAACTACTAAGCCATTAACCAAACCACAATAAATGGGATCATGCAACATGCTTAACTATCATGCAACATGCTTAGCTATTACAAGCCACATTATGGCTTACTAAATTCCATTGATACAAGCTAGCTTCCCATTTTCCTGAAGGGTAGCTGCAGACATTTCAAAAGACAGGGAAAGAAGCTCCTATTGTAAAACTCATTATAATTATTATTTTTGTATAAACCATTGTGAATACCCTGCCATGTTAATGGCTCATTGAAGGAATTATTAGATCAGAAACTGTTTCCAGTTGATTCTAAAAATCAAAGGATTAAGATTTATTATCATTCCCAGAAGGGACCCCATAGCTGCTCAGTCTAGGAGAGGAAATGCCAAATACCCATAGGTGAGTTACTCTAAAATAAAGGAAGTTCAGCTGAGGACATGTCATTAAAGCACACTGAAAGTGAAAGGTGGATACAGAGTTGTAAAACTAAAAAGAATAATGACCAAAGTTATTCTTTGCTAGTAAAACCATTGATCAGAAGTTTTATCCAGGGATTATCTGTTGGTATGCCCGTTTTCTGCCAAGGTTCAAACACTATATTAGCCACCAACATTTCATGCCTTTCCAATGCGTCATTATGAAACAGTTGTGTAGTGAGCTTCAATGTACTTCTCTGTGCCAGCAGTTATTTATAAAATAAAGTGTAATGTTATTATAGGTCAACACATAGTTATTTTGGAAAAATCTATACCATGTGTTATTCTGGCAGTTTGGTATCTAAAAACAAATTGGCAAACAATTACTACTGTACGCAAACATTAAAACAATACTGACATTTTAAAAGCCATCAAACTTTCTTAGAACTACAGGGTTAGACAAATGACCAATATGGGCGTGTGTATTGAATTTAGGGAAAATAAATGGTACATGGATTCCAATTAAGCAAACTATGATTTATTATCAATATTCTAGTCACTATATCAATTCACTATATCAATAAAATGATTCTGTTTAATTTTAATTATTTTTTTCAGAATAATATCCTATCTTTCCATCATAAGCTCAAGGTAGTATAAGTATTCCTCCTCTTAATTTTCTCCACAGCCATAACCCTGGAGGCAAATTGATTGACCCAAAATCACTTGAGGTAGGATTTCACAGGAAAAGGGGTGGAGTAGAAAGATCACACATTATTTGCAAAAGTATAAAAATATGTCAGAAAAAGTAAAAGGGTGATTGTGAGGAATCCCCAAAAGACCAACAGTAGTGATTAAACCTGATGAATCAACATAACATGCCAATTGTGTATTGGGAAAACAGAAAAGAGATTACGGACATGCTCTTTAATTTGCAAACAGACTGATTGCACTTTTATTTCTAAAATTCTCACCTTTTTTAATGTTAAGTTTAAAAGTAGATGTTCCTATATTTGAATTTGGTATAGGAGATAAGGCATCAGATTAAAATCTGGGAGATTGTGAGTTCTAGTTCGCCTTAGGCACTAAGCCAGCTAAGTGATTGGGCCAAACTTTCTCAGTCTTAGGACGGAGGCAACAGTAAATCACTTCTGAAAAATCTCCCCAAGAAAACTGCACTTCTCCAGAAAATCTCTGAGAATTGGACACAAGTGAATACAGGCAGTCCTTGACTCTAGCCAAAGCCATCAAACTTAGTCCTCGCCTGAAAACAGTTCACGGTTACAGTTACAACGCACTGTAAAAAGTGACTTATGACCCATTTTTCACACTTACGATCACTGCAGCATCCTCATGGTCACATGATCAAAATTCAAATGCTTGGCAACTGACTCTCATTTATGACCATTGCAGTGTCCTTGGGTCTGGTGATCACCTTTTGCAACCTTCTGACAAGCAGTCAACAGGGAAGCTAATTTCACTTAACAATGATATTAGTTACTTAACAACTGAAATGATTCACTTAACTGTGGCAAGAAAGGTCGTAAAATAGGGCAACGTTTATTTAACAAATGTTTCACTTAGCAAGAGAAATTTTGGGCTTAATTGTGGCCGTAAGTCAAGGACTATCTGTAGAAGAAAAAAAAAATCCTGCCTTTGGTCTCATCCATTCTGCCACCATTTTGAAATAGTTTTAAGCCAACCCCTTCAAAAACAGATGGCCATCACAGTTAACTGCAACGCAGTCAAAGCACCATATATATCTGCTCAGAGTACAGTATTAAAATAGCAGAAGAGAAAAACAATGCAACAGTGACTTAACCACTGGGGGCAGTAAGACAGTGTTTCCCAGCAGTAGAAAACAGGTCCATCCTTAAACTCTGAAGAAATCAAAAGTGAGTTTCCTTGTCCTCCATGAGTTCTTGGAACTGAACCTCAACTGGAACCAAAGTGGCTTGCCTGCCAAGGAGAGACTATATTGGGAGACCTCATAGGAGAGGGACTGATAAGGAATTCCACAAATTATCACATGCAGGTTTGTGAGGGTACCCTTTGTTTTTTCAATTATCTCAATACACATAGGTAGCACTAACAACCCTCTCTCAATAGAAGGGGAGGGATATGACACCCCAATCTCCTGTTTACAATACAGTCCTTTCTGCAGTTCCAAGAAGATTCCACACTCATTTGCACTATTCAGGTGACCCTGAGGATGCAGATAAACTTCCAAGTTTTCCAGGTGGCTGCAAGGAATACAAATCCTTCCATCCTCTACCATTCAGTCAAAAAATGAAGCAGCTTTCTGGATGAGAAGTGAAATTTCTTCAAAGAAAAAACCAAAGTCCAGTTACCTTTTGAAAAGCACTTTAAGGACAAACCATGAGCTGGAGAACTGAGAATCTTGATTGCTTATTGTACCCTATGATGATCATTAAGTGTCGTACCTTAAGATTCTTGACTCCTGATGAATGTATCATTTCTTTTATGTATACTGGGAGTATTTACACCAAGACAAATTCCTTGTGTGTCCAATCACACTTGGGCCAATAAAGTATTCTATTCTATCTCCACAGACAATAGTGATTGATGTGTTGTTTTGTTGTGAGGTCCCAGCTCTTCAATTTTTGAAATGTATTATTTTAACTTCTTAGTGGAATAGTAAGATCCAATGAATGTTTTAAGAGTTCAATTGGCACTATTCATTAAAAAAAGGCAAGCAAGCACAAGGACCGACTATGCTCAGTGTCACACAACATTCTCTGACCAGATAGTAACAGTTCACATTGGTTTTGGTGGCAGGTCCTGCGTGTCTGTATGTAATCAGCAAAGACAGCTAATGAGTTGCCCTCAGGGTACCATTTACCTTTGACTCTTCTAAAGTTCAGTCAGCATGGCAACTAGGTTAAGAAGTATGGAAATTGCAATCCAGGAATATCTGGAATACCATAAACTGCCACCTCAATGTATTTATTTATTATTGAATAGATACCCCACTTTTCTGTTTTTCCAAACCCACCAAGCATTTTACAACGATAAAACAAAATGCAGACTACAGAACATGACATAAAACCTAATACAATTAAAATAAATTAACCTATCATTAAAATCATTTAACAATATATGATGCCTTAGTCACTTCCCATTTGGCCTTCAGCAATGGACTCTATGTGTGAATTCCCTAAAAAAAACATTCAGGAGCTTCTTCAGCTGGTCCAGAATGCAGTGGCATATGTACCATTGGGCAAGGTTTACCCCTGCAGCACCACCATCCAGCTGCCCTGTCTTCCAGAAGCCCTTCAGGTACAATTCTACATGCTTGTTATTACCCACATGGCACACGGCAAGGTTACCTCCTCTTCTCAATATAGGTAGTCCTCGACTTAAAGGCCACAATTGAGCCCAATATTTCTGTTCTGGAAGTGTGACAGTTCAGTGAATTTTTTATGAACTTTGTTGCTACAGTTCTTCAAGTGAATCACTGCAGTTGTTAAGTTAGTAACATGGTTGTTAAGTGAATCTGGCTTCCTCATGAGACTTTGCTTGTCAGATCGCAAAAGGTGATCACATGACCTTAGGACAGTGCAACCATCATAAAATATGAACCAGTTGCTAAGAATCTGAATTTTAGTCACGTGACCAAAATGCTGCAACAGTCATAAGTGTGAAAACCAGTCATAAGTCACTTTTTTTCTCACCGTTGTAACTTTGAACGGTCACTACATGAATGGTTACAAGTCAAGTACTAACTACTTTTGTCCACCCTACCAGATCCAGCAAGCTAGATATTCTGCAGGTACGTTCCATGAAACATTATCACATATATGTAATCCTAGATTTAGGACCACTCAAAATTACGACTTACCTGAAAAAGCAGACCTATGACCCGGATCCAAAGTTCCAACAGCCACATCCCCTACCACAGTCACATGACCGCACTTCAGACATTCAGCAACATGGCTGACTGCAGGGTCCCCATGTCACCTGACTGTGTTTTACACCGGTCTCATTGAAAACCAGCACTTACTTCCGGTTTCCTGCAAAACTGCACTATAGCAAACAATGGGTTTGCTTAATGGCCACTGCAAAGTCATAAAATCGTTTTACAGTTGTTACAACTCAGTGAGTCATACCTGGTTTTATTACTTTTTGCCACGGTTGTTAAGCAAATCACTGCAGTTGTCATATGAATTGCATAGTCATTAAGCAAATCCAGCTTCTCCCATTTATTTTGCTTGTTGGAAGCCTGCTGGGAAGGTGGCAAATAGAGATCATGTGATCTAGGACTCTGCATCCATTGTAAAACTGGATGCCAAGTGCCCAAATTCTGATCATATGACTGAAGGTTATAACAGACATAAATGCAAGAATTGGTCATAAATCACTTTTTTCAATGTTGTTGTAACACTTACAAACAAATGGTTGTAAGTCAAGGACAACCTGTATTATTATTTTTAATTGTCCTTTCTATAATGTGGTCTTTCCTTGTATACTACCGTATTTATTAATCAACTGTGGTTATTTGTTTAAGCTGAATATACATACATACATTTTCTAAATAATTATAAATTAATAAATACATCTATCTTCAATTTGGCATTTCTGCTGCAACACATTCTTTCCTGAAAGCTACTGTTGCCATACTTGCAAAATTTTAAACCTGAGCCTACATTAGGCACCAAGAAAAAGCTTTGACAGAAAGGATATTTTTGTCTTAGCACCTTCATCTTACTCTCTACGTATCAAATCTGGGTGCTATTAAGTCACTGCTATTCTGGGAGACTTTAAAGCATGCTACCATAAGGTCAGAGAATTATTGAGCTTCATTCTCTCTTGCTTCTGCCCCCTAAAGAATGTATCTGTACTTCCTGTCTTGAAAAGCTATTATAAATTACAGTACATCTTGCTTCTTATATAATAGCCATTTCAAATTTTTATTGGCAGATAAAGTCATGTAAACATTATGCTATAAATACCAAAGATCTTATTCCAAAGCTTTCCTGACAAGATCTTTAAGTTTTTATGATTGAATATATATATATATGAAAGAAGCGTGAATAATGGATGGATCAATGGATGGAGATAGGTAGGAAGGTAGATAGATAAACAGACAGACAAATATTGAAGATATCCACAAAAATGTGACCATTTAAAAGAACAAAATATGGCAAGGGGGAAATAAAGACAGTAAAATATGGAAAGATTTTTGTGTAAACTAAATGTAAACAGAATTCCTTTTCTGTTATCTCATTCCTTTAATTTATATTGCTCATTTTCTATGCTTTTTTTGCATATTGTCACTTATTCCGGGAGAATGAGTGAGGTAGTACGTACAACAAATACATCTATATGCATAGCATATAGATGCATGCATAGCAGAAGGGCAAGAGTTCAAGGTCGTTTGAGATGCCAAGTCATTTGTTCCATAGATGACTGTTGTATTCATAAAGCATATTAAATGTGTCACATATGTTTAGCAGTGCAGATTGAATTAATATTCGTTTAGTGATCATTTGAAGTTTCAATGGCACTGAAAAGGTAACTTGTGACTATTTTTCCACACGTATAATTATTGCAACATCTCCATGGTCAAGTGACCAAATTTAGTTGCTTGGCAATTGACATGTATTTATGATGGTTGCAGTGTCCTGGGATTATGTAATCACCTTTTGCAAATTTCCGACAATCCAGGTCAACGGGGAAGGTAGATTCATTTAACAACTGCAGTAATTCACTTAACAACTGTGGCGAGAAAGATTGTAAAATGGGACAAGACTCATCTAACAACTGTTTTGCTTAGCAACAGAAAACTCAATTGTAAGTCACAGACTACCTGTAATTGGTCCTAGTGTCAACTAAAAAGATACTCCTTTGGTCTTTTTAGCTGCCAGAAAAAGGGAGTGGGAGAAAACAAGGCATTCTTGAAATGCCTAGATAATCACCCCGGTAACCCAAAGTTTTCAGAGCATAAGAAGGTTGTTGGAGAGCATGATGGATGACTCTTGGAGATGGATATGTCCCATTGGAGAAGTCACATCCAGGGTCAAGGGGGAAATGTATGATGTAATCTAGTATCAACTGCACACAGCCACGTGCCAACATGGTAACCTCTAATAAATCAGTTTGATTTTCTCTGAGATGCAGCTAGAGACTTTGGATTTGAATGAAGGTGGATTTGTTGGAGCCCTGACACCTAGATCATCTATAAGCTTTGTTACTGAACAAACATTTGAATCCAAATACCACACTCCCAGTTCACACTGGCTTCAGCACAGGAGGACATATCCAGAAAGGATGAAGCTCCACTCACTGTGACTAATTCATTTGACAAGAGTTACTTATCAAGCATTTGCCATGTATGTATTGCTGAAAGTGGCTAAGGTATCCTATATTAAAAGGACCTACATGTTCATCTATGACAGTGCAGTTTGCTTTTACTTTTGTATTCACACAGTAGTTTGGTATCTGTTCGCTGACCTGTGCACTTCCTCAAACCTTGACATACTGATTTGATAACCACTGTGAGCTTATTAAGGTCAAAATCAGCATAAGGGAGTAACAGGAAGTAACAGTGTTTTCAAAAGATGACTGTCCAAATTTACTGAACGGATACTTTAATTTTTCTGTTTAGCATGCCCCACTTTCCACTCCAAGGCATGGAAAGACTATATGTGGAAGTTTAGGAATTCAGATCCCTTGACAAATTCTGAGAAAGAATAAATATGCAATAGATGTCTTGGGGAAAAAACATAGAGACTACCAAAATATTTTGTCTTTGATTTGTATGTTATAAATCATGATAAGCAGACTGTGCAGTACAGTTATACGATTATTCAGCACCACAGCACTATGTCTTAAATAACAGATTAATTCCACTTTCAGCTCAAGTCATTAGTGGGTGTTGGTAGTCAGCAACCCATGCTAAAATCTGTGATAGGGAGAGTTTGTCTACTTTCTTAATTGCACAGAGCTGTTTCACAGCACTGAAGATGATTAAAAAGGAAGAAGTTTTCAGTGAAAGCAAAAGGATAGAGCAAAACCCTCCTGGCCTTGAACAGATTTTCTGTTAAAAATTGAGAACGGAAACAACTCCTGGGGCAGAAAAGTTTCCTGCCATTGGCACAAAATCGCTATGAGAAAATTGCCTAAATTCAAAAGGTCATCCAAAAAGATTTAGTGCTGTGAAGATACAAATCTTCATTTTGCATCAATTGAAGTTCAAAAGCTCCCACCCAGAATATCAGTTTTTTTTCCCCAATGCATCTTTACAGAGAATGCATTTAAGTCGTTTAAACAGTTACCAAGGCAACCTCTGTTTTACCAGGAAAATAGTCAACACAGTAACTGAATTTATGGAAAAGTAATGGGAAATTAATGTAATGTAATGGTTATGCAAGTGCAAAGCTAGACACTGGCACATTTCCCTCTGTAAACCTTTTATTTAGGGAGAAGTGCAAACTGAAGTCACAACAAACTGAAAATTCATTTCCAGATTGGCTCTAAACCCCAAAAGAAGCTGTAGTAAATTGAATTAAATCTAAGTTTGTTTTTTTAATCTCCCCATGGATCCGAGTAAACTAACATAGGATGTCCATCAAATGTCTAGACTCAGATATGAGAGAAACAGAGTAATATGAGTAGTGTGGAATCACAGAGAGTAGGAAGGGACCTCTGTGTAAGATCCACTAGAGCAGGGGTGGGGATGGCCCTTTTTGTGGACTTGGCTGGCTCAGGAATTCTGGGAGTTGAAGTCCACAAGTCCTAAAAGGACCATCATTCTCCACCTCTGCACTACAGCATCTTTATTAATTTATTTGCAATGAATACACCATCTCATTCTAACTGGACTCTAGGTGGCTTGCAATATATTTAATATAAGACTTAAACAATATAAAACTATAATAGATTGTTTGAAAACCTCCAATGAAGGAGAACTCACCACTTCATGTGTCAGTGTCCAACTGGTTAATAGCATGTAGAGGCAGAAAGTTCCTCCCGATATCTAGCCTGACACTCCTTGCTTGTGGTCTCTGGTTCAGCTCTCTAGGGCAATAGAGAATAAATCCACTACCTCATCTGTGTGGTAATCCTTCAGGTATTTGAAGACTATTATCATATCGCCCCTTAGTCCTCTCTATAAGTTAAACATCCTCAGATTCTTTCACTATTTCTCCAAAGATGAATGTCCTTTTCTGAACTTGTTCTAATTTATCATGGTTCTTTTTAAATTGTGGTGCCCAGAATTGGGTGAAATATTTCAAATAGGATCTGATAAGGGCTTAATGAAACTGAGAATTGAATTGAACAATTTATTCTCTGATCTGGACATTATGGTTCTAATCATATATTCTGCAATAATATTTGTCTTCCTGACAGCTTCTTTACACCACTGGCTCATGTTTAATTTGTGGTCAACAAGGTCTTTTCATTTCAGCACACTGTTCCATCCTGTTTGGATCTTTCTGATTCTTCCCTCTAGCCCTTATTTTCTCATTTTATTAACAAAGAATTTTGTGATAGACTGTCAAAGGCTTTACTGAGATCTAGGTGCATTGTGTCCATGGATTTCATGCTCTACTAAATTACTGTACTTAAAGAGGTAAAGTTAGTCTGGCAAGATTTGTTTATGAGAAACCCAGACAGTCTTCTGTTAATTGCAGCATGCCTACACAAGAGCTCACAAATGCATTTTAATAATCTGTTTGAGGATCTTGCCCAGCATAGATATCAAACTGTGGGTAAATATTTTCCTTTCTTGAAGATGGGGACAACATTTGCTCTTTCCCAACCTTCTGGGACTTTATCAGTCTAACACATTCTCAACAATTCCTGACAGCAATTCTATCATCATGTCTGCTAGTTCATTCAGTATCCCGGGTTGAAATCTCTCTGGCCTGGAGACCCAAGTTATCTTAAATTAGCAAAAATCTCTCTTACCCTCTTCTTGTTTAGCTTAAGCTCAATATCCTTCCTTTCCTCAAGGACACAACAGTGAACTAGGCATCATTTCCCTATTGAGAAAAGACAGATACACAGTAAGAGTAAAGAAGTTCTGTCTTCTCACCATTAACCATTACTAAATTTACGAAAAGAAGATTGTTAAAAAAAAAAAAAAATCTTGCCTTTTTCTGACAAGAGAGGACAAGAATTTGCTGGACATGTAAGTCTTGTCAAGAGTTACATTTTCATCAGATGCCAGGATAATTGAAATGTCTCATTCTACGGTACCTAAGCATGCCTCTCTCACCTTTTATTACCAGCATCCTTACTTCATTGAAGATCAAATCTAGGCAATCATTTCCAAAGGAAATTAAGCAAGACTGGAACTAAAATGGAGCTTTGTGGATCTCAGTCATAAATTTGTGGATCTCAGCCAGTGAACAGGAGACACACTAATTTCTTTCATCTGAGGACTGACTTCATAAAACTACTGTTCTTCGTATACCTCAGGCCATCAAAGCTGATTTCAAAAATACAATCACTATAATGAAGAAGCCAAATCAGAAAAGCTGAAGTTCTTAAAACAAAACTTCAAACTTTCCAACAGAGATTCTGGAATGATACGTAGCATGAGTAAACTATCTTAAACCACTCATTAGCCCTCAAAAATAAATAAAACCAATTTCAGAATCTAAAATATAAACTCATCTTATTTTAATTTCTTCCTTTTTAAAAAAAGAATATATTTTAACAGTTTTGTAAATCAACATTTAGTGGAAAGGCAAATAATATCAGTAATTATCTACCAGTATATAAATGAACAATAAAAATAAATCAGTTGAGAGAATGGTAAGTGACAGAAACTCCCATTTAAAAGTAACTTGCTAATTATTCTGGAAAATCTCACCAAACTCTTGAGGAGTCTCCATGTACATTCATCACTCATTCATCACTGATACTCACTTGGGTTCAACAACCATTTTAAAGAGAACCAGTGTTATCCTTCTAGCAGTAAGAAAAAGATTGCTGACAAACCTGTCTATAATAGGCATTAGATATGATTGGTTGCAAAGTTCTGTGCCAAAGTTACATAACTGTATCATGGCTGCATGAGGTCATGCAACTATTTATCATTCAACTCCCTAATTAGGGATTTTAAGCTAGAGTCAGTCTAAGTTTAGCTGCTCTCACATTTGGATCAACCTCTTTATGAAAAACTGTTCAGCTCTGAACAACAGAACAGAAATTATATTTTTTTCCAAATTCCTTAAAATCTGATTAAAATCTTTATAAATTGAAAAAATTATACAAAGTCAAAAAATTCATATTTTATTTAGGGCATAAGCGTCCTAACTTTTCTTCCAGGCAATGTAGACTTCAAGGAACCCAGTACCACCCAAAGACTGAAGCCTTGGTCACAATTTTGCTATTGAAATACCACTGAGTTCACTTGGACTTAAGTGATTTGGTCAGCAGCAGAAAAATGGAGGTGCAACCACATCCAGAGTCCTAGGGTTTGTGCTGCTGAAATAGAAGGAAGAGGGGAGTTTATTCTATCTTTGGTTCCATGTAGAATTTTCCCCAACTCGCAACTAGTTAAGCAGAAGTTTGGGGACTACTAGAAGATATCTTGAACCTGCCCCCTTTATTGATCCTCCAACCTTAGAGACACACAGCTTAGAGAAGCTATTAAAGCTTCCATGTGGATTGAGATAGGATTTAAACTTGGGTCTTCTTGCTTTGCAGACCAGCTTCTCTTCACCTCTGTTCAACTCTATCCCAGGATGCTAATATGATTGTATCTTTCTTGTCCAACTTTAGAAACAGTACAACTTATCATAATAGTACATTTTTTTGAAAGAGTTTTAAAAGCTGATAGAAATGTGTTTATAAATAAGAGAAATCTGAAGCAGTAGAAGAAGCTTCCACCAGGGATCCAGACCTTTCCTGGCTGATGGGAAAATTTGATATTTAGGGATCAAGTTGTGGTTTGGGTGAACCCAGCCATTTTGTGCTCTGTTAACCAAAATTCATGGTGTAACATAATGTGTGATTACAGTCAGTCACAGTCGCAGTTTATTCAACAAACCGCAGTTAAGCAAACCTTGTCTTTATGTAATCCCTACTTCTCTCTCTTCTAAAATAAATTATGTGGGAAAACATAATCACAGACAAAAATCTGTAATATTACATAAAATTTCATAGAAGTTCTCTTCCCTGTCCAAAATATAACCAAACAAAAAGAATCCGGTACCTGATGCGCTGACAGGCTCTGTATGCGAGGAATACAGGCAAGAAGAATGTATGCATCTATCTACTTAGAGCAAAATGAATTATTGCTTTAGGAACCTCAAGCAAACAATCCAAGACCCTCAAAAATGGTGACATTTAGAGAGACACACCTACTCTTCACTTTTTCTCCAAACAGTTGACAGTTCATGCAAAAAGCTTATGTCAGTCAGAGAAAACAAATTATGGATTAAAAAAGACAGTTTGTCTGAACAACTCCAATTCAGTTTCCCATGTTCTTACCTCCAAACATGTTGAGATGAATCACTGATCTGGGTATGCCTCCTGACTGGAAGAAGGCAAGTCTAGAGTAATGACTCATGCTAACAC
Organism: Laticauda colubrina; assembly: GCA_015471245.1. Taxonomy (NCBI): domain Eukaryota; kingdom Metazoa; phylum Chordata; class Lepidosauria; order Squamata; family Elapidae; genus Laticauda; species Laticauda colubrina. The sequence goes on from BLBF01000063.1 coordinate 670,441, forward strand.
CAAAGAGGCAACCTACATAAGAAAAGAACAGCTCAAGCGGTTGTATTGCCATAACATTAACAACTAGCGTATCCTCTTCCCTCCCTGACAGATTTCCCATATTTCTAGCTTAGCCTACACCTATTTGGTATTTTCCAGTTGTTTTGAGACTGTAACAGATAGTCATGCTGGTTGGGAGTTCTTGGTGTTACAATATCAATATACCTGAAGAATATCAGGCAGAGAAGGTTGTCAAAACTATTCTTCAATCATTGGCATCCCACAGGAAAACAACAGTGGAAAAAGTATTGTTATGCATCAATGTATACAAGCAGTTCTTGACTTACAATTCATTTAGTGACCATTCAAAGTTACAACGGTACTGAAAAAAGTGATATGATCATTTTCACACCTACAACCATTGCAATATTGTCATGGTCACATGATCAAAATTCAGACCTTTGGCAACTGGCTCATATTTATGACGGTTGCAGTGTCCTGGGGTCATGTGGTTGCCTTTTGTGAACTTCTGGCAAACCAAAGTCAATGGGGAAGCCAGCTTCACTTAACAATCATGTCATTAAGTTAACAATTGCAGTGATTCACCTAACTGTGGCAAGAATGGTCGTAAAATGGGGCAAAGCTCACTTCACAACTTTTTTCACTCAGCAACAGAAATTTTGAGCTCAATTGTGATCATAAGTTGAGGACTGCCTGTACAAATAATGGCAAGTAGAAGCAAATTCAAGTGATTGATGTGTTATTGCTTAAGCCACCCCAAAATAACTACCCTGTATATTTTAAACATTCTTCTCCTTTCTAAAATGTATACATCAAAAGAACTTTAACAATACAATATAATGGCTTAAAGGAAACAAATTGTCTAAACTTCGTATTGTTTCGTGAATAGCTTTACCATATTGTGTGTGTCGCTTGGATATTATTTTTGTTAAGTTTCAGAGCATTACTTTTCAGTTCAATTCCTAGGTTGAGACTTCTCTTTTTCTTTTCTCAGGAAATCCACACTGACTAGGGCTGGGGATGTTACCTATTTGGGTAATAAAATGTCTGAAAGGAAACAACCAAACTCAGAGACCACTACGGACTCTCCAGCTCCTGTCACCAATACCCTACCTGGCCACTGATAGAGAACATTAATATGAGATGGATGGGAGGTGGGAGTCAAGGGGAACCTGAGGTAAATTGTCTAATGTTGTATAAGACAGCTTCATGTGTTCCTGACCTGGAGTGGGTACGTAGCAATAGTACTTAGACTTCTATACCGCTTCACAGTCCTCTGTAAGCAGTTAACAGAATCAGCATATTGTCCCCAACAATCTGAGTCCTCATTTTATCAACCCTCAGCCAGTAAGAATCAAATTGCCAAACTGCAGGCAGTCAGCAGAAGTAGCCTGCAATACTGCATTCTAACCACTGTACCACATAAGAAGTGGAACAGAACTCAGGAACAACTGTCCACCGTTTATTTATTTAAGAACATTTATACTCTCAGTGACTCTAGGTAGCTTACAAAGGTAATTTAAAGAGCATTTCTTTCAAGGGCCACTGACGTGATGACTCACAAATGCGAGCTCCATAATAGGTAGGAACTGTACCTCTGCTGGGTCTAAGTTAACAAGATCTTCCATTGTATGATTGAGGACTAATGCTGAATGAAATCTTATGCTACAGGTCTATCTATCTCATTGAAAATATCTCACTTAATACGGAACAGAAAGGGAGCTTGAACTCTACATACCAAGTGCAGCATTTGTAGTATATTGCATGCTCTAGATGCCAAATGTGTTATTAATCCAATTCCCAAATCCCATGAATATAAGCAAGTATGTCTGTGTTTTCAAACCTCATTTCTCAAAGTTCATATTGTAATCATGTTAATGTTGAAAACTTAAACATAAATATGATCTGAAGTGAGGAAAAAGATTATATTCAATATTTTTGTGCAACATTAGGCAACCAGAACCCACATACCAAGATAATAAAATGGATTCAAATGAACTCAGCCTCAGAAGGATGCCATTTTGAAAATCAATATGCTGAAACTTCAGAAATCACAGAATACAATAGTTGGAAATAAGGGAAGAAATTGGGCAGAAGCAAACATAAGTTTAATTTTATCAGCACTTTGGTACTATCACAAAAACACAAAGCAGAAATTTTAATATCACCAAACACAGGCAAGAAGCTGTTCTTCACTACCAACTTCATATTCAGGGGAACGGGGCTGTAAAAAGCAATCAGGATTTTTAATTAGGTTGCTACAAAATGACATCCAAATTGAAGAAGAAGCTTGTTTTTCCCTGCAATTAATCTACACATTCTGTAGAAGTGCTAATAAAATTAGACTGTATAGAAACAGTATGTGTATATATTAATATTTGATTTATGCTTTGTTTCTTGGGATCTTCTACTAGACATATTTGTGTTAATATGTGGAATTTTAGGCTGCTTGTATCTGTGAGCCTTTGCTCAATTATTGAGTCTAAGGGTCTAAGAGAGTCTAAGCATAAACTAACTCAGCTTTTATAAAAATGGAAAAGAACTAAACAACACGGAGGAAAAAAACAGTTCCAAATGTAGGGAGAAAGAGCGTTGGTACTTACCTGACACGCCCATTCTCTTTGAGCTGTGAAGAGCATCCAGTAGTGGGAGGTGCTTCAGTCTCTGCATTCATGGGCTGAGCTTGATTTGTGGAACACTCCTCCTCCACGCGACTTCTCCTCAGTGTTCCCCAGTTTTGGCGAAGACGAGAGAAATAAACGCCCTCATCCTCATGCCCTAAACATTCATTGGCCGAAACAGGATCCCACCAGACGGAAAAGGGTGGGGCTGGATGCTCTTCATAGCTCAAAGAGAACGGGCATGTCAGGTAAGTACCAACGCCCTTTCTCCTATGAGCTGTTCAGAGCATCCAGTAATGGGACATACCAAAGCCTGTCCTGTCCTATGGGAGGAACCCCGTCTGGTCTGGAATCTCCTCCTGGTCCCTGTGTACCCGTTGCAGAACTCTTCTACCAAAGGAAGCCTCAGTGGAAGCAAACACATCAATTTTATAATGAATGGCGATGGGGAAGCCCAAGTCACTGCTCGACAAATTACAGTTACCAGTGCCTGTGTGGCCCATGCTGTCGATGTTGCGGCGCTCCTTGTTGAATGAGCTATTATGCCCCTAGGCACCTGCAGGGATTGAGCCTGATACGTTTTTGTTATTGCAGCCCGTAACCAACCGCCTATCGTAGACTGTGAGACCTTGTAACCCTGAGTGTTGGGATGAAAAAACACAAATAAAGCCTCCGATTTCCTGAAGGTCGCTGTACGATAGATATAAATTCTCAGTGCATGCCTCACATCCAACCTTTGCCATTGTCTTTCCATCCCTTGTGATGGACTGGGGCAAAAATTTGGAAGGATAAGTTCTTGCGCCTTATGAAAGGCCGAATTGATTTTGGGTATAAATGTGGGATCAGGACGAAGGACCACCCAATCAGCATGGAACACACAGAGATCTTGTCTGATAGACAAGACTGCAATCTCCGAGATAGGACGAGCAGAATGATCACTACAAGGAAAACTACTTTGTACATCAGAAATTGAAGGCTTGACGTTTTCAAAGGTTCGAAAGGCCCCTTAGTGAGTGTGACAAGGACCTTGTTAAGGTCCCAGGTGGGATAACGGTGCACCGTTGGAGGACGTAAATTGGTGGCTCCACGCAGGAAGGACCGTATGCGTGGATGATGGGAAAGAGAACTTAGGCCTTCACAAGTGATAACTGATGCCAAAGTCGCCATCTGCCTTTTCAACGTATTAGGTGACAACCCCTTATCAAGTCCCTCTTGTAAAAACTCTAGGATCTGAGCCACAGAAGGAGAAGTAGGATCGATTTGAAACTTGGTACACCATTTACAGAAAATGGACCATGTGGCATTGTAGATGCGTATTGTTGAGGGGCGTCTGGCGGCTAGGATAATGGCGATAACTGTTTGAGAGCTTTTCGCTCTTCAAACCACTCTGCTCAACCTCCAGGCGGTAAATTGTAACCATTGAGGGTCCGGATGTTGAAGGGGCCCCTGAATTAATGAGATTCTGTCTGACGGGATTCTCCAAAGGGGTGATACCGAGAGACCGCAGAGGCCTGCAAACCATGGCCATCTGGGCCAGTAAGGCGCTACTAGAAGTAGTTCCTCCCTCTCGTCTAGTAATTTTTGTATGACCTGGGGAACCAGTGGAAGCAGAGGGAATGCATACAGGAGCCCTGGGGGCCAACGACAGCGGAGCAAGTTGAAGTTCTCCACCCCTTGCAATGGGTACCTGGAAAAAAAATTCAGGAGCTGAGTGTTGAGGAGGGAAGCAAACAGGTCCACCACCGGCTTCTTGAAACAGGGAGGGATGGAGGCGTCACTCCGACTGATCTATGGTGGCCCTGCTTAGCCAGTCTGCCTGTGTATTGGACAGACCCGAGATGTGTTCTGCTCTGATGGAAAATAGGTTGTTCTCCGCCCAGTGGCACAGGTGCTCCGCTTCCCGCATGAGCTGTTTCGATTGTGTGCCCCTGTTTGTTTATGTGAGCTTTGGCTGTTACATTGTCTGTCAGAATCAGTATGTGCTGACCGCGTACCTGGGGAAGGAAGTTGCTGAGAGTCAGGTGTACTGCACAAAGCTCCAGTCAGTTTATGCTGCATGACTGTTCTATGTCGGACCATCGGCCTTGGGTTGTGAGAGACTGGACGTGAGCTCCCCATCCAAATAGACTGGCATCTGTGGTGATGGTGAGCCTTTGTGGCTCTTTGAAGAGACAGCCTCTGTTGATAACTGGTTTGGACCACCAGAGGAGAGAAATGAGAACCTTTGGTGGAACCCTGACTTTGTGTTTGGAATTGCTTCGGCTGGAGCGCTGGTACGGTAGCAGGAACCACTGGAGGGATCTAGTGTGGTGGTGGGCCCAAGGAATAATAGAAATACATGAGATTATTTTGCCTAACAATTTTCATAAGTCAATTAGGGACACCCTCTTAAGAAACCTGATCTCCTTAACTAATTTTTGGATGCTATTTAGTCTATCTGGTGACAGATAAACCTTGCCTTCCACTGTATCTATGACCGCCCCGAAATGGATTATCCGAGTCGATGGTGTTAATTGACTCTTCTTCCAATTTATTAAGAAACCATGCTCTTGGAGGGATTGTAATGTGTTCTGAGTGTCCTTGACTGCTTGATGGGTGGAAGGAGATAAAATCAAGATATCGTCAAGATAACAGTGGAGGCATACTGGAATGTCCCTGAGCTGGGCAGCTAGCGCCATGAGGACCTTCATGAAGGTCCTGGGGGCAGAAGCTAGTCCGAAAGGAAGGGCCACATATTCAAAATGGTGGTTATTGTCACAGAATCTCAGAAATTTGTAGTGGGAAGGCCGAATAGCAATATGTAGGTACACCTCTGTCAGATCAATGAACGTGAGGACGTACCCATTCCTAATGCCCAGTAATATTGATTGGAGGATATGCATTTTAAACTTGCAATATACTAAGAAACAGTTAAGACATTTCAAGTCAAATATCACTCTCCACCCACCCACCCCGAACTCTTAGGCACAACGAAAAGATGTGAATAAAAACCTCACCCTTGTTGATTGGTAATTACTGGTTGGATGGCTTGTATATCCAGTAGATGTTGGATAGCGGAAACCATGAGATTACACTTGACCGGGTCTCTGGAAGGAGGGTTTGACATGAAGGAATCTGGGGGAGTGGATCTGAACTCCAGCGCAAGGCCAAATCTAAGCATATCTCTGACACAGGCATCAGAAGTAGAGGAGTCCCATTGGTCAGCGAATAACTTAAGGCGTCCGCCAATGGGAATTGGGTCCCGGGAGTTATCTTGGTCATCGAAAAGTCCTGTTTCTTGCTCCTTGAAAAGGTCTTTTGGATTGCCCACCCCTTCTACTCCTGTCCACTGAGTCGGACCTATCTGGCTGCTGTCCTGGTCTGAATGCTGCGGGTCTCCGATATCTGGAAGAGAAGGATCTCTGATAAAAGGATCAAAAGGATCCCCTCTGAAAGGACTGGGGGTTTCTAGGGTCTGACTTTCGAAAAAGAGAAGGGAGAATTTTCTTCTTGTTGCGGGTTTCAATCAGCAGCGGATCCAGGGAAGGACCAAACCACTGCAGAAGCCCATTGCTTCTGAACCAGGTCTTACTTTTAAAAAAACATATATGTATGTATGTATATATATATATGTGTGTGTGTGTGTGTGTGTGTGTGTGTGTGTATGTGTAGGAAAATAAAGTGAACAACAACGATTAATCTGAAATCCAATTAGACAGATTGCGAATGCCTTCAACAGCTTCCCTGCACAGGAGGACACAGGCCTGGGTACTTGCTGTTGTTCCACTGAGAATTAGGTTGTGAGGGTTAAGCCAACGATTTTTTTAAAAAAACAAAGTAAATAGCCTCGAGTGCAAGTAGCCAAAACGAGGGTACAATCGCACTCAAAATCCTGGAGGGATCCTGCTGTTGCGAGCAGAAATACCTCACACAGCTCAAGAGTATAGGGCAGGCGCGCAGCCACAAGGTGGCAATTTAAAATGGCTTCCGGCAGTTAAACTTTTCGCATGCTTCTCAGCGGCAGTTTCCCACCTTGTAAACGAGGTCGAAGTTCTCAATAAATGAAACGGCAGGAGAGAAAAAAGAGTAATTAACACTAGTTAACCTCTCCGTTGTAAAAAATGGCATTCGGAGAGGGGAAAAGGAGATGCGACTCTGCTGTTTTTCTTTCTTTCTTTTTTTTTAATGAAGAGAGTCAAGCCGCTAACAAAATAAGCGACCTAAACAGCGCTGCGGCAACCAAAATGGCAGAGGTAATTGAATTGGCTGTGGGAAGGTGGTGCAGAGCAGCGCCAGAAACCTCCTGCCACCTTTTGGGGGGGGGCACAAACGGCGCTTCCCCTAAACAGAACTGTCAGGCTAATTAAAGACTGGAAAGAAGGCCAAACACAAACTGAATTATAATCAAACCTGCTGTTCATGAACTAAGATTCCTATTTCAGTCAAAGAAGCACAAAGGACGTGCCTGTCTCGCACGAAGCTGAGCAAAAACTGGGGAACACTGAGGAGTCACATGGAGGAGGAGAAACATTCCACAAATCAAGCTCAGCCCATGAATGTGGAGATTGAAGCACTTCCCACTACTGAATGCTCTGAACAGCTCATAGGAGAATTAGAAAGGGGAAGGAGTTACAGGAGGCACAGTGTTATAGACAAAAACAGGATGAAAGCTAAAAAACCAAGCATTAGCTGTTTCATAACAGGCGTGAGCTTGTACAATAAGCTTAATTATAGACACAAATCCTTTATCTTGTTCTCTTCTTGTATTTAACAGAGTATACATCCACAAAGAGATTAAATGAGGCTGCAATTTGGAAATCTGCAAGAATAAAAAGGTGACTTCTTTGTGGTTTATCCCACTTTGAGAAGTATCCAATAATCTTCAAAAGGGTCAATACTGAACTATTTAAGCAATAATTATGATGCTTGAAAACAGGCAGTGAGAGAGAGGAGGTTATATATAAATATATATTTAAAAACACTTTTCAAAAACATTACATCTGGATTCCTGCAAGCGAAAGGAAGTCAGTCTTGTGGTCTTAAAACCCAATTTCACTGGTTTCCCTTTGTATTTTTCCACCTTCTACACAGAACCCAGGGTTCTTTCCACTCAGTAGAATAAAATGTCAGCTATTTGGGGAAAGAATGGGAAATAGCTTTAAGTTCATGTGATGAAGGACATCTAATTTGCAACGAATGGAACATTTTCTATAGTGCAGCTGAAAAACCAACATGAATGTCCCCAGGAATTTCGCTCGGTTCAAGAAAGCCTTTATTCATTTACATCCTGATAACGTACTATACTTCCTTGGGAACAAATATGTGGAGAATTGCACTTTGACATGTCCAATGTTTACTCCATATTTATTTCATGGGACAGAAGTATAAGCTTACATGTAGATTTTTACCTTTCTTTTAATCTTTATGTTCTGGGTAGTTTTTTGGGGGATTTTTTTGATAGGGGGGATTTATATTCAATACTACTTCACCCTGCCAAGAAAAAGTGCATATAGTCAAGGCGATGGTTTTCCCAGTTGCAATGTATGGTTGTGAAAGTTGGACCATAAGGAAGGCTGAGCGCCAAAGAATTGAGGCCTTTGAACTACAGTGCTGGAGAAGCCTGTACAGTTCCTTGGACTGCAAGATGATCTAACCAGTCAGTCCTAGAGGAAATCAACCCTGACTGCTCTTTAGAAGGCCAGATCCTGAAGATAAAACTCAAATACTTCAGTCACCCAATGAGAAGGAAGGACTCACTGGAGAAGAGCCTCATGCTGGGAATGTTTGAGGCCAAAAGAAGAAGGGGATGACAGAGAATGAGGTGGCTGGATGAAGTCACTAAAGCAGTCAGTGTGAGCTTAAATGGACTCCGGGGATGGTAGAGAGAGGGAGGCCTGGAGGCAGGGGTGGAATCCTACAGGTTCGCACCTATTCGCTAGAACCGGTTGTTAACATTCTTAGCAGTTCAGAGAACTGGTTGTTAGAAGAAATTACTGGCCTAATCCTGTAAGGAAGGCGGGACGGAAACATTCTGGTGTTGCTTACAGAAAGTGCCTCTCCGCTAACCCTTATTACATTCTTGGCAGGACTAGACTTCCTGTCTCTGGAACTTCTCTGGAGTTTTTTTTCCTCCTTTGCTGGTACTTTGCTTGTGTAGAGTGGCCATTCACAATTACAATGGCACTGAAAAAAGTGACTTATGACCATTTTTGACACTTATGACTGTTGCAGCATCCCCACAGTAATGAGAGGCCAGGCGAGGAGATGCATGCCTCTATGTGAATGTTGAGTTGACCATGCCCAGCCAGTGACATGACCACCAAGCCATGCCCAAATGAGCCACACCCACAGAACTAGTTGTTAAAAAATTTGAATCCCACCCCTGCCTGAAGGCACACTGTCCACGGATCAGACATGACTTCGCAACTAAAAACAACTACTACTTCATTGCCACACCGAATCTTTCTCACATACTATGTAATACAAGGTATATTAATTTACTCGGCAATCTCAGCCCCCTAAGTTACTATAGCAAATTGTCAGAAACTCAACCGATCAAGCTTTCTCTTACCAAATTGGCTTGGGCAGTACTACTAACAAACTTAGGAAAAATAATTTTTGTGTTATCTTCAGTGTAACAAGCTATTCAAACTGTCTATTTCTTCTAGTTAATTTATCGAACACTTTATAAACTTTTCCTCACATGATGGTCTTTTATCCATCCTCTAATTTATCTAACACTTTTCTCAGAGAACTTGGTCACCAGGAATTTAATACATTTATTTGCTAACTATAGTTTGTTGAAGAAGCTATCATACTAAGTTATGTCAAAGTATGAGTTGACTTAGAACATTGTGCAGATCCAGTGATCTAGTCTGTAATTGGGCGAGTCTAGAAAATTATTCAACAACTCTTACATAAAGTTCACGCACACCTGAGTTATGGTAAATGACAGCTTTCTGCAGAAACATCTCTCAACCCACCTGAAGGGAATAATGCTCCACTTCATGTGGTGTTCCAGGATATGTATTAACCACAAATTTTCAGCAAATTTGGATGTGTTATTACAAAAGGGCAAGCATAGTTCATGAATATAGTTCCTCTGTGGTTTCTGCAATAGTTGGTTTCATGCTGACCTGTTTTGTGGACTGTTGATTTGGGCTCAGCATGATTTGTGAACCACTGTTTATCAACAGTATATATAAACTAGACTTTTTCATCAAACCATAGTTAAAGTAAACCACAGTTTAGGATGATCTTTGAATCCAGCACATATACACAAATCTTGTCCAATTAGGGTAAACCATATGATGCTGGAGTAACAATCATGGACAGTAGGCTTTTGAGTATGCCAGGAGATCAATCTTCAAGACCTCCCACCAACTGCAGATGACTTTTGGACCCTTCTCTGAGAACTCTTTGAGTGATATACGAGATCCTATTAGCCACAGCAAATGATCACAGCCATCCATAGCAAATTACCTTTGCAATGTAAAGACAGAGCATAACAAGAATGACATATGAATTAGAAGACAATTCAAAAAATGAATCTTCTAGAAACTCAGTAGTTTGATGGTTACAAATTTGATAAATATAATTAAATGCAGCAAGCCTAGGGATAAAACACATAATGGTCAAAATACATAATGGTCCAAACTCATCAGTCATGCAGTTTTAACAATATCCTAGAACTTCTTCCAAGTGCCAAACAGAAGATTTAATACCAAATACACAGCCCAACCTTCCTTTGTTCTCAAAGTAATCCAGGCACCAAGCAATTTAATCTGGACATGTAAATTATGTATTTATGTAAAGGTAATTTAACTTTGCTGATAACATCTGTATTCTAGAACTGACAACTAGTAACATCATCTCCCTCACGAACTTTATGTTTAGAAGAAGATATAAATTCTACTACATCTAAAATATTTGTGCACAGTAAAGGCTCTAAAATATTTGTGCACAGTAGGTCCCACTGGCCGACGGATGCAAAAATGTATGCAAAAAGGACACAGCGGACGAGCAAAATTTCGGGGGTGGCTCCATCTGTTGTTATCCGCTTCAAAAAGTGACCCAAATTTGCAATGGAAACAGAAACATTCCAAACAGAATGGAAAAGAACGGAAAGGAACAGATGGGGGTAGTATGTAGCGGGGATGTTAAATGGATGTTCGTAGGAAGCCTAGCGGATGGAAGCGGATGATACATCCCAAGGGCTTCCAGGGGAGAATTGCGAAGTGGATGCATAGCGGAAGGGGTGGATGCATAGCGGATGATGCGGATGCATCACGGACGCCTATAGGAAGCAAAGCGGATGCATAGCGGATGTATATCGGATGCAGTGTTCACTGCGCATGAGGGGAGTATGAATTGCGTCAGCTCCATGGATATAAAAGGATGCAGCTTGCACGCAGTCAGCATTCAGAGGAAAGACGTGCTGCCACAGACATCTTCAAATAACACCATGGTTCGTCAGTCAGGGAAGAAGAGAAAGCCTGCGCCTACTCCTGCCAGCCCTGGCAAGAAGGACAGAACCACCATCCCACCCCCTGGCACTGACTCTGAAGCTGCTGCTGGTGGTGGTGGTGCTGCTGCTGCTGGTGCTTATCCTGCTGCTGGTGGTGGTGCTACTGGTGCTTCTCCTGCTGCTGGTGCTTCTCCTGCTGCTGCTGGTGATGCTGGTGCTTCTCCTGCTGCTGGTACTGCTGGTGCTGCTGTTACTGCTACTGGTGCTGCTGCTGCTGTGGTGGACCAGCCCCAAGACCCTCAAAGCCCTGCTGCTGAAGCCCCTGAAGGCCCTGCTGCTGAAGGCCCTGCCAGAGGGAGGAAGAGGCAAGGGAAGGAGAAGGGAAAGAGGAAACAGTACACTGTTTCCAAGGAGCATGAGGAGGAGGTGCTGGAATGGCTGAGGGAGAATGAATACCTCTGGAGAAAGGGCCACAGACTGTATCGTGACACCAAGAGGAAGCAGGCAGCTTGGAGAGACAAGGCAGAGAGCCTGGGCTACACTGCGGATGTCCTCCTGGGATGGTGGAAGCACATGCACATCTGGTATGGCAAGCTACACCTGAAGAAATCTGGGCAGGCCGCTGTCAAGTTCACTGACCGGGAGATGTACGTCATGGCCAAGTGCAGCTTCCTGGAGGGTGAGATCTGCCACCGAGGAGCAGCCCCTCTGACAGCCCTCTCCCTCAGACAGCCCACAGCCAGCCAGTCCTCTTCCAGCCAGGAGACAGCTGCCCTGTCCAGGCAAGTGTCTTCGGAGGGCCCCACGGCAGAGACCCCCCCCTTACAGTTGCACTGCCCATGCCAGAGGACTTGGAGGATCCCCTGTCACAAATGGAGCAAGAAGCGGCAGCCACCAGAGACCAACCCACACCCACCTCCACAGGATGCAGGCAGAGAGGCAGACTGGAGGGCCAGAGCCACACTGTCCTGTTGGAGATCAGGGACACAATCAAGACCAGCACAGAACTTCTCTCTCAGCTGGTTCACAGCAACATACCATCCTCGGACCGGAAGCCCTTCATCACCGACATGAGCCAGACCCTCATGGACCTGCCCGAGGCCCAATACAAGGTTATGAAGCAAAAGATCACAGCACTTCTGCACAACACTCAAGGCCCAGCTGAACCTGCTCTGACCCAGTCTAGGTCTGCTCCTCCACCCCAGGTGATGTCAACGCCTTTCCACGGCTTTCAACAGCCCCTCACCTACCAAGGCTATGACTACCAGGACTTCCCATAGCAGAAACAGCCCTTCCCAGTCCAGGCCCAGGTTCATCGCACGCCAGACGCCATACCTTGCCCAGATGCAGACCAGACAGCCCCACTACACTCCTCCTTCCTTCACCCCACAGCCAAGCCCGTCAACAGACAATCTGTCATCAGTCTTGGGCCTGACATCCCAGGTACTTGATGAAGGGCCTCTCAACCTCACGGGACTGAGTCAGCTCTCTGAGAGCTTCCTGAACACACCATCCCCTGTTGTACTCTCAGGGCGAAGCATCCCAATGGCGCCTCAGACCAGCAGTCCAGCCACAGCCACCTCCACAGTCCCTGCCCACTTAACAGCTGAGACCATGGACATGCCTCAGAGTGATTGAGAATAGTGCCAGAGACTGAGTTGTTTCCTGTTCACTTTATCTTTGCTTAAGACACTTTACTTGGTTAATTTTGCTTTTTTAATAAAGTCATACAGTTTACTTAAAACAGTTATTAATAAAGGTTAACACATTTGGTTCATTTTTTTTACTTAATAAAGTGTCGGTGAAAACTTTGAAAAAATGGTTAATCCTTTGCATGCTTGTGGGGTGGGTAAGGATAGTTGTGGGATAGGTAAGGATAGCTGTGGGATAGGTAAACCTCCGGTGCAAGCATAGTGGGACTGTATGGTCCACCCTCCCAGCTGCCACACATATGGACCTTTTTTATCAACAACAATTTATTCATTGATCAACACATTTCAAAATAAACAAAGCTCTTTATTAATGCCCTATTCATTGTAGGGCAACTCAACATACATGGCACAATCTCATCCGTGTTATGACACAGGCTCAAGGAAGCATCCATTAACCATCTATCATCCTGTCTTGTCATTCCACTGCTCCAGCTGGGGAGTTGCACCAGTGTTTCAGTAGGTTGCGCTGCTTCTTCCCTTCATGTGAAGCTCTGTTGGGGCCTTGTACATCCACAGTGTCTATCAGGTTTCGTCCTTGTCTCCATTCACCAGGCTCCATGTCCCCATTCCCTTGTTGACGGTGGACAAGCCTGTTTGCAACACTGGGTAGCGGGTGCGCATGAGATTGTGCAGGATGCAGCAAGCTTCCACGATGCTCCTCACAGTCTCTGGGTGATGCTGCATGGTGGGAGAAGTACCTGGAACCTGTTGGCCAGGATGCCAAAGGCGTTCTCCACCACCCGTCTTGCCCTGGACATCCTGTAGTTGAAGATCCTCTCTTCACGGGTGAGGTATCTTGAACTGTAGGGTTTCATGAGCTAGTTTCTGAGGGAGAAGGCGTCATCCCCCACGATGAAGTAGGGCACATCTTGTGTGTCATTGGGTAGGAGGTCTGGATCTGGAAAACCCATGATGAGGTTGCGTTCCAGCCCATCCTTGAGGTCACTGGCATTGTATACCTGGGCATCTGAAGCTGACCCGTTGCCTGAAGCATCGATGTACATGAACTTGTAGTCAGCATCAACCATGGCAAAGAGGATGATACTGAAGAAGCCCTTGCAGTTGAAATAATTGGACGCTGAGTTGGCTGGAGCTTTGCAGGCCACGTGCTTCCCATCTATGGCTCCAACGGTGTGGGGAAAGTTCCACCTCTGATACCACTGCTCTGCAACTTTCCTCCAGCCTTCTTCAGTGGTGGGACAGTGGAGGAGCTCCTCCATGTATTCTTTGATGATGGCTTGCACCACTTCTCTGACCACTTTGCTGATGGTATTTTGTGGCACCCTCCAGGCATACTGCATGTTTCTGTATGTGGTTCCAAAGGCCAGGTGCCGCAGAGTCAGTGCCACCTTCAGTCCAGGATCCAGGTTGGGACGGAAATTGGTGCTCGGCTTGGTCAACCTGGGTCTCAGACGCTCTACAATTTTGTCAAATATGGCTGGTGGCATCCTCATGAAGTGCTGGAATGCATGAGGGTCTTCATTCCTCAGCTCCACCAATCAGCTTGTCATACAGTCCAAACTCCATTCTTCTCCTGATCCATCCTCGGTCCCACACAGCTCTTGAACATCTCCTTCTTCTCCTTGCATAGAAAAGGTGAAACAGTCTGAACAGGACTTGGTTCTGGTGTTGAATGATTGCAGCTACCATAAGGAGTGTGTGATGATCCATGGTGGAGAACAGTGGATGATGTGGAAGAGCAAGACCAAGGGTGAAGAGGTCTGTACACCACAGCTGCTGGACTCATACTGAGATCCTGGTGATTTCCTCCCCCTTTTTATAGGAAATATCAGTTGTCCACTAGGTGTCCTTCCACATACTCTAGGCATACTGCAGACATCCTAAATATCCGAGATACATCCCATATGCAAACATTTTGTCCTTTTTAATGCTTTATATACGAGATGCATCCGCTTACATCCTTTCTATTTCTGTGCTACTAACGTTGTGTGGATGTTCCATGCACCTTTCGTTTCCTCCCTCTTTCCGTTTTCAGCTGGAGCGGATGTGAGTTGCGAGGATAGCCAGAGGATGCCGAGAGGATACAACAGACGTTTAACGGATAACGGACATAGAACGTTTGTTGCCCGTATATGTCGTGGATGTACATCGTACGTGCGGAAAGTTCATCCGCTCAAAAAGTTTTGTACAGCTCAAAACTTCTTGCGAGGATGAAATCTCAGTGGACGGATGCTCGACGGATAGAGCATATGAAACACGTATGGAATGAGTACACAACGGATGCATCGCGTTTTCCAACGGATGGCAAGCTTTTTTGTCTGTTTTACATCCTCTTTGCATCCATTGGTGCAGTGGGACATGGGCTTAAGGTTTCAATCCTATGTATATTCCCACTTACCAAGAAGCACATTTTTTTGGAAAAAAGTGGAACTTTACTGAAAAAAGTATTGATAGGACTCCTGCATATACTTAGAAACTACACTCAGTTCAATTATCTTTATGGAGAAAAAACCCAGGGTGCTTACAATATTGTTTATGCATGTTATATTTTACGCAAAAGGAAGTCAACCTTGATTTTAAGATGCTCACCAGCCAAAGGATAATAGCACCAATTCCTCCAGCAAATTTAAGACAATTTATCTTTAAAGCACAAGTATAAATAAACCTCAGGAACTCCCAGAAAAAAAGGCACCTAGGTTTGGGCTAAATTCACAGCATACTTACTAAAAATGGTTCATGATTAGGCTATGGGGTTTTAATTCAGCAACATATTTGACATGCAAATGCTTCTGGATTCAAATACCAGCATATATCCAAGCTTTGACAGGAAAAGTGTGCCATCCATAACAGTTCAGATTTTTCAATCAGGCAGAGAAAAATAGATACAAGGCAATTTGTATTCCATCAAATATATACAGTATGAGCAGCTTTACAAATAGCATATTTCTGGAAAATCAAATTGAAGTTGTTTCTATGCCATTTTTCTGTATTTACATTAATTACCTATTAAAACAAAGGTAACCTATGCAGAAACTATTCTGTTGCCAAGGGCCATCATAAGGACACACTGATGGGTCATGGCACAAAGCGACAAGTACATAATGGCAAGAATACGCCAGAAAAAAACTTTTACTGAGCAACTGGATTGAGAGATATTCCCTTTCACCTGTGAACTCTTCCCTATTCCCTAATGCAACAATGTCCCACCCCGACCCCCCCAAAAAAAGAAAAGAAAAAAAAAAGAAAGGAAGACAGTCATGCCAAGAAAGGTGGCATGGCTGAAATGCTTGTTGATAGACAGAGCAACAAGCCGGCTTCCTTGGAAGTCGATAGATACAAGGGAAAATAAATGAATGGAGGATTTGCAGTTTTGATGATTAGACAAGAGGTAATTTTGTATTTGTAAACTATACTTGCTGTAAAGGAAATCCAAAGTGACTTCGAATTTATCTTTTTGCGACTTTTCCCCTTTTTCATTTTTACTTTGCATTCGTTCTTGTTCATTTTTAAACTTCTGTTTCAAACTCTATTCTCTCTCTCTCTCTCCAAGGAATGTGCCACTGGACGCAATGAAGTGTCTCCACGGATACAGGATTGCTGCCTCCATTTCGAGCAGCCAGATCGCCTTTAACCTACCTTCCTCGAAAACTGCAAATCCGGGGGGCTCCGACGCGTTTAGGACTGCAGCCCCGAGTCTTTACAGGGCGGCGAGGATCCCCGGAGTATAAAAACTTTTGTGGCGGGCCGCTCCTTCCCAAGAAACCAACACAGAGGGATGGCGAAAGTAAATAGGCCTGACTTGCATCCACGAAATCATCCGGTTTTCCACCGAGGAGGGTCAGAAGAGCTGCTAGAAACCTGCTGCCTCGCTGGCTTTACACCCATGAATCTTCCCGTTCGGGAAAGGCCGGAGAACAACGGAGAAAAATCGCCCGCGATGTTCCCGCGCGGCCTAGGTCGGAAGGCAGCGGCTCCTCCGAGGGGTTGCGCAATTGTGCAACCTCCTACCTCGCGTCTTCCAGGGCGGGGGAGAAGCCGCGGCCAATTTAGGGCTCTTTCCTTTTTCCTTCCGCTTCTTGTTTTGGCGGAAAGGAGGCGATCGAGCAACCCGGGTTGCCAGCGTGAGGGGGCGTTGGAGAAGGCGCGGCCCCGAGGGAGAGGCTTCTCCGAATCGTCGCATCTCCTCGGATGGGGCGATTTTGGGAAAAAGAGGCCGACGGGCGTTTAGAGAAGGCTGCCCTCTTTCGGGCGCTCTTCAAAACGTAGCCCTGTTCCCCCCCTCCCCAAAAAAAAAGTGAGATGGGATCTAAGTACAAGTAGTCCTCGATTTACAACAGTTCATTTAGTGACCATTCAAAAATTACACCGCACTGAAAAGAGTAACCTGTGGCCGTTTTTCACACTTATGACCGTTGCAACATCCCAGTGGTCATGTCATTTACATTCAGATGCTTGACAGTGGACTCCTATTTATGACGGTTGCAGTGCTCCAGAATCATTTTGTGACGTTCTGACAAGCAAAGCCAATGGAGAAGCCTGATTCACTTCACAACCCTGTTCCTAATTTAACGACAGCAGGGATTCCCTTAACAAGCGTGGCAAGAAAAGTCGCAAAAGGGGACAAATTAACTGAACAAATTTTTTATTGAACAACATAAATTTTGGGCCAGGCCCAATTGTGGTGTAGGTTGAGGACTACCTGTACCTGAGATTTACTTGCGTTTCTTCTCTAATGGAAGTTAGTGTAGCAATCAAGTAAAATATCGAATACTTTCCTAGACAGTTTGTAAACAGGGGTGAGTTTCTACCGGTTCTGTCCACCTGTGTAGAATCAGTAGCTCTGAAGAGCAGCAGACATAGAACTGGTTCTATCTCTGCTGATGTTTTTGCCCATCTGCCCACCCGGGCTCTTACTTGACTTTTATTTCCTGATTTTTCCAACTTCATCTGCCGTGCAAGGCCCAGCTGCAGTTTAAAAAGCAGGGAAAAAAGGCTTTTTGAAAGGCTGCTTCTCTGCATGCAGCATGCTGATGACGATTTACAGGCAGAGTGCAGGGAAGCACATCGTAAATGACCGAACTGGTAGTTAACCCTGTCGGATCCCACCTGTTTGTAAACCATATTTTTGGTGCAGGAGGTCCACAATAAATGACTTTTTGCCAAAACCTCGGATTGTACAACCAACAGTAACGCATGTTACAACTTGCTATTTTGGGCTCCTGTGTCAAAAATTGCATGCCGTTCTCGCATGTGTGCACACATGCCACTACCCAGCAGGCAATGCACGTGCCCTCCCCATGCCTCCTTACCTGCACTGTGCATGTGTGCACCTCCCAGCTGATTTTCGGCTCGTTTGGGGCCTTTTTCGCCCTCCCAGAGGCTTGAGGGAAGCCTCTGCAGTATTTGGAGGCCAAAAAATAGGTCCAACAAAACAGGCCTGTTTTTCGGCCTCCAAAGGCTGCAGAGGCTTCCCTCAAGCCCCCGGGAGGCTGAAAAAGGCCTCAAATGAGTCAAAAATCAGCTAGGAGGCACGCACATGTGCAGTGCAGGTAAGTTTGGCTAGGGCTCATGTGCACGCAAAAATGGCTTTGCATGCCACTTGTGGCACGCGTGCCATAGGTTCGCCCTCACAGCTATAGGTCATCCTAGACTTACAATAGTTCATTTAGTTACAGTTAAAAGTTACAACAGCACTGAAAAAAGTGTCTCATGGCTGTTTTTCACACTTATGACCATTGCCTCATCCCCATGGTCATGTGATTTACATTTGGATGCTTGACAACCGGTTCCTATTTACAATGGTTGCAGTGTCCTGGGGTCATGTGATAACTTTTTGTGACCTTCTGACGAGCAAAGTTAATGGGAAAGCCAGATTCACTTAACAGTTTTACTAAATTTATAAAATGTAACTTCCACATTTTCACATTTCCACATTTTTTTTCCCTTTGAATCAACCTTAGCACATTTCACAGCAAGCTAATCTCATCTTGGCACATAATTGCAGTGATTCATTTAACAAATATAGCAAGAAAAATAAAATGGGGCAAAACTCAACAAATTTTCCATTTAGCAACATAACTTTTGGGCTCAATTGTGATCATAAGTCGAGGACTACCTGTCTTGCATTGCAATTGAATTGAACTGCATTTACCATAATCTCCATAGACATTGGGCATGCTTGCTAGGATTGTGGAACGTGTGCCAAGATGGGGCTGGTTTGATGTGAAATGTATCAAGATTGATTAAAAGGTGGGGGGAGGTAAAAGCGTGGGATCTACATTTTATAAATGATTAATTAAATGCTTGTGTTTAATGCCCCAAAGATATTAGGAGTAGATAACTTATGAATAGATACTGATGTTATGCAGGTTAGTCACTAGTTGAGTTTAATGATCTCTGAGTAGTGTTGAGTTATGATCTCATTTCTACAAGCAGCTAAGCTAATATGTGGTTTTGGGCAAGTCTGTTGCATGAATCAGGCTTTAAGGATTATAAATCATCATTCGTTATTTATCAGTCACTGACATTGGCAACATTATTAGCCTGAAGGGGGAAGGGAGCCATAGAAATAATGGCTGAGGATGTCATAACTTCAATAGAATGGTCTGTAGACTTATTTTGTTTTATAATTCATTGCAAGGACCAATACTAAAGCACAGGTCAGGTACTTTCCATTAACCCACTTTTTAATTTTTTTATTATGTTTTTTATTTGTCAATTGCTTACAAGATAATAGGTATAAGTAAAAACATAGTGATGAACACATGGATACATATAAGAATTTTTTTTTAAAAAAAAAAGAAACAATAGGACAGGGACAGTAGGCATGTTGGTGCCTCTACATGCACCAACATGCCTACATGCACGCCCCCATAGACACAAATACGATTAAAGATGGTTCCTTGATTTTAGATCCACTCAGTCTGGAGGGACTCTATACAGCTGGCATTTGCTTACTTTAATATTTGGTGAGCACTTTGTTCCCTGTTCTTCTATTCATCAGAGCCACCTACAGGATATGGTGAAAAAAAGTCATGTTAGCAGCTACAGTGTGAACTCTCCTCCCTTTTTTTTTTTTTTTTTGTTTAAGTGTGACATTGATAGAGCTCACTTCTTTGCAGGATTTTTGGTTCTTTGGCACAATGGAGAAAATAACTTTGCTGTAGTCAAATGGTTAAAATGATATTGAATGTGGAATAATTTCCTTTTACTCTTCAAAAATGCCATGAATCCCTGGAGAATTTGTGGAAAACATCAACACTTCCTTGGAGTTGCATTTTGATAGAATGGCTTCCACCCAGTTGTACTTTGAGATTGTCCAATTGGATCTGGGTTGTGTCTTATAAATAGTCATTTACCATTTAAATTGCTAAAGATTCTTTTGAGTTTTCTAATTTAGCACTAGCTCTAATTTAAAGTAAGATCAGCTGAGGATTTACTTTCAGGGGGCCTCTAGGCAACATTATGACTGGTAAAATGATAATGCAGTGATACCACTAATCTGCCTCTGGCTAAGTGAACATTCTCTTAATATAACCAAGCTTTATTTTCTCATTGCAAGTCTGCTGCTTGTATACTTGTGGATTACAATCTGTCCTTTGCATAGAAATGACTACAGTTAAGAAGAGCTTTCCATCTGCTGGTATTTCAGAGACTTTTGTGGCTTGTCAGCCAGACATTTCAGCTGGTTTAAAGGCATTCTTCCGATAGAATTGCAGTTTTACTGGAGAATGCTGAGCACCTCTAGAAAAAAATATTTTAGAATTCAGAGTTGAACAGTATGTAACCAATGTAGACTTGCCTCTGCACATTTGCATGGAAATGAGACAAATTGTTCATGTAAATTTATGATGTCTGCAGCTTTACTCTGGAGGGGCAAGTGACAAAACATGTATTGTGACAAACTCTTATGTATTTAGGTGCAATGCCATGATGCAGGTACTAAAAGTGGAACTTATAATGGACATTTTGGCAATGGCATCATCATGGTTAGGAATGTGAGCAGAACCGAAGCCATGTTGGATGGCCCATTGAATTGAATAAGGAAGTGTGTCTCAAAACTCAGTAGTTCTGCTAAATAAGAAAGTGTTCCAGTTTGTGCACAAGAGAAAAAAAACAAGATAAGGCTAGAACAATGGGGAACTGTAATAAAGTACTGCAATGTCAGAAACCGTATAACTACTTTTGCTAGATAAGGAGCTAGTATGAACCTTCGAAATACATGTATAAATTTGAAAACAGAAAGAATGTGAGCCAAGGCCTCGTAAGAGGGGATAAAAATGCTGCCTGAATTTTGCTCTGTGTTCCTTCAATGCCTGAGGGAACCCGTCTCTGCAGACACGTGAATAAAACCTTGTTTTCCTTGGATCAACGAATCTTTTGGTGGTTTTTTTATCTGCTTCCACCTCACAGGAACATGTATGAATGTCAGATAATTGGCATGTTGCTTCAAAAATTCACTGCTATGATGCAATTGTTAGTTTAGTTACTAGATTTTTGTATATATTTTGAAAAGTGTTCGCCTTATTTCCTCTGGTCAAATCAGAATCCAAAATGTTAAAAGGTAATTAAAATTACACCCACCAATTTTCTTGCTTTTCTTGGTATATACATGGATATGATATTGGAACTGTGTTATCTTGAAATCTTTTAAATTGTTTTTTTACTAGATGCATTATAAAAGAAATATTCTAACATTGTAGATTCCATAAACATCATAACATGCTATAAAAACTCCTGCAATAGATCTAAAAAACAACAAGCCTAAAATAGGCAAATATTGTACAGTAAAGCACAATGCAGTCAGTAGAATTTAAAAATTACTAGCCAGAACAAATATGAAAGCACAGGTCAATAAGTGACACTATTTCGCATTCGATAATACTGAAAAAGCATTACCACTCGGGAGACCACTAAGATACCACAAAATTATGGAGAAATAAAAACAAAAACAAAAAAAAATGTGCAAAAAGGAAGTGGCAAACTGCTTCTGTATTGTTGCCTAGAAATTGAACAGACTTGTCCATGTGGTCAAAAAAACATGAAAAAAAACCATGAAAACAGCAGAAGACAAAAGAGCAATGATGGAACAGAAAACAAATCCAGAGGGGAACAAGGGAAAGAAATACAAAGCATCAGTTTTCCTTACCAAAACCAGCTTTTAGGGTTCTTAGAAAACATCTGTAGGATGGGATAGTTTCAGTTTTGGGGGAATGTCATTTCAGACAGGAGAAGCTGCTATAAGAGGGGGTCCTGATAGGTGGCATTCTTTAATAGATGGAACCTGGAGCACCCCAACTCTGCCAGATGGGGCCAAGCATATACTAAATGTTTTGTTCGGAAAACACACGAGGTAGACCGGGTTCCAACAACAAA
>BLBF01000063.1:692565-717055 GCA_015471245.1 Laticauda colubrina
CAATCAGAATGGTAGGTTTGGAGTCATCCACTTTACATACAGAACACTAAAGATACTCTAGGACAGGGGTCGCCAAACTTTAGGACCTCAGGGATCACCAAACTCATAATTTTAGATCCCAGGGACCAATAACTGGTTCTGTGGGCATGGCCTAATTTGTGGGTGTGGCTTGGTAGTCATGTGACTGGGTGGGCATGGCTTGTATGTAAATATTATAAATATTTATATAAATATTGAATTTTTTATTTAAAAAAGAGCAACTTTTACCCAAAATCAGGCAAAGCAGGCAGGCAGATTGAGTTGCTCACAGAATCATTCAGTGATCTATCTATCTACCATCAGTTAGCTCAGTCTCTCAAATTTGCTTGCCATGAGTCTTCACTGAATTTGCTTGCGAGCAAACCTTCAGTCCTAAGGGAGGTTTGGCTGTGCTGAGCCTAAGATCTAAAGACCAGCTAGAAAGCAAGAAATCCAAACATTTCCTGCTTCCTAGCTAATCTAAATCTCCCAGCACAGAAAAACAGATAGATGATGGTCGGAAAAAGGAAAAATAGCAATTTAGCAGGCAAATTTATCCAGTAAGGAGTGAATGGGCAGGGAGGGTTCCCGCAGGCCATGTGGGCAGCGCAGCCTTATGTTTCTGTGCAGCCTGGATTAATTGTTTTGTGGGGGTGTTCTGGAGGTGAGATTTCTCTGCAGCCCACCAAAATTTTCTCATGACCCACCAGTGGGCCGTGGTTGGAGACTTCTGCTCTAGGAGACAACAGTCCAGGCACTATGGGTTGGGGTAGTACAACTTGCTATTTTTTTCAGTGCCGTCAACCATGGTATCCCTTTGGGCTAGCAGGTCTCTTGGACATTTTTTTTCATATGGTTTTATGAAACCATTCATTCATTCATTCATTCATTATTATCGTGCATGCTGAAGGTAGTGCTGTGAACTATTGTTAGCTACCTAAGTTATGGAGCCATGTTGTCATGTTTATCATCTATATGAAATGGTTGGGTACTGACACAGATGTTCCCCAGTTCTACTGCTAAAGGTAAAGGTAAAGATTCCCCTCACACATACGTGCTAATCATTTCTGAAGAGCTGAAGAGCCAGTGCTGCCCGAAGTCATCTCCATGGTCATTGGCCAGCATGACAAAACACCGAAGGTGCACAGAACACTGTTACCAAAGGTGCCCCTATTTTTCTACTTGCATAAGTAGAAAAGTAGGTGGCCCCTATTTTTCTACATGCGTAACTACATGCTTTCAAACAGGTAGGTTGGCAGAAGTTGGGGCAAGTAATGGAAACTCACTCCATTATGCAGCACTGGAGTTTCGAACTGCCAACCACCTTTCTGATCGACGAGCTCAGCATCTTAGCCACTGAGCCACTGTGTCCCTTTCTACTGTTCTACTGCTATTGCTATCTAATGCCAAGAAAGTACTGATTAAAATCATTAAGAACTAGGTGAGGGAGAATAAGTTGAAATTAAATTCAGAAAAGCAAGAAGAGCTGCTTGAAATGAAAACTCGGGAATGATATAGAACCTATTTTGGATAGAGTTGCTCTCCCCAAGAAAGGTTTGCTGTTTGGGGATGGTAATTCATTCCAGTTGTTTTAGGCTTTTTAGAAGAAAGTTAATTGCAAATAGCACATTTCAGAATTAAAATGCCAACTGGGATGTAATTGTTAGAGACAAAAAGATTATATCCAAGGGCACTTAACTACCCTAGTATATTACAGAACAGCTCTTGGAAATTTTTGAAAACTTGTGAAACACTCAGAAAACTGATCCAAAGCAAATATTGATCATTACCACTGCCACCCTTTTTCAAGAAAAGAAAGCTTAAGGATCCAGGAAGCTATAGACCTGTTTGGTTGACATCTATACAGATAATTAAACAACATTTGGAGAGTGATGACTTATATACCTTTATATAAATTCCGTGTTTCTCCAACAATACGGCCTCCACCAATAGGAAGCCCCACCATGTTTTATTGGCATTAAATCAAATTAAGCCCCTCCCCCAAATTAAGGCCCATATTAAACATGCGAAATAGGGGGGGAATGGCAGGGGGGCTTGCATTTAGGAAGTACTTGCATGCCTGGATATGGTGCTGCCTGCGTTGGTGGGGCACTTCATACCGGGAGACCTTCCACCACCATTGCTTTCCCTTCTCCCTTGCTGCCGCAGCGTTAGAGGAATGCCACAGGTTTGGCGCAGCCACGTGTGGCCAGTCGTGTGGCCAGTTAGCCTGGGGCACCCAGCACAGCTGACAGGCGGGCCCTTCTTCCCAGCGGCAGAGCTCTCACCAAGGCAGCGAGCGCCTCCCCGCCGGACCCTCTGCTCATCTCACCAGGGCCATGCCAGAGCCGTGCGGGCTGGGTAGATCCGGGAAAGCAAGTCACGGGTGCTTGCATGCCTCCTCCTGCCCCTTGTTCCCAAATCTCACCCAGGCTAGCAGCGCTTTGCTTGCTCTGCAAAGCTGCAGCTTCCTCACCTCTCAGCAAGCAGAAGGAACCGGCTGCAGCCTCCTCCTCCTCAGCTGCAGTGCAGACGTTGACCTTGCGGGTAGAGAGAGAGAGGGAGAGATCCTTGGGTGAGTGCCTTCCCTTGGAAGGCGGTTATGGGAGCGCCTGAAGCCAAGTGTCTCCTCAGGGCTCCAGTTGCAGGGAGGAGCCCTGGCCGCCTGTGGTTGCGCCAAACGCTGCGGCGTTCCTCTAACGCCATGGCAGCAAGGGAGAAGGGAAAGCAACGGTGGCGGAAGGTCTCCCGAAAATCCAAGCTGTCGCCACCCGCCCACCAGTGGATGCAAGGGAGGGGAATTAAGTCACCCCCGAAAAGATGGCCTAGCCGTTTTTTCGGGGGTCAAAAAAAAAAATAAGGCCCGGCCTTATAATGTAAGAAATACGGTAGAATAGAATTCTTAATTAACCACACATAAATAAAATAAAATATAATTAGGACAATCAAAAAGATCAAGCTTTTAATAAGGTCAAATCCAAACGCTTGTGTTCTTTCTTTTGATATTAATTTGTGTTGGGTAGTGATAAAAACTGAATTATGATTTGGGTGGAGGCAAAGTACAGCAAAACTGATCAATAATTCAATCTAGAATACAGAACAAAAAGGTTAAATGAAAGCTGCTTTGATAAATAAAGTGAGTAATAGTGCTGTTTCAATTGTCCAATCTCAACCCAGAGGGTATCTTAATAAGATTTACACTTTTGGTAAATGTGCATTTGCACCGGGGAGCTGCTCTTTTGGTTTCCAGTACTGGGTGGGGATTTTTAGTTCAGAAAGTGCAGAACTGCAAGAAGAGAGCCAGTTTGAAAAGTGCAGAAGTGTTCCATTTTATTCTACTCTGATCAGATTCAAGCATTCCCCCCCACACTTTTGTCCAGTGACAAAATGTATTCAAGTGGGAACAGCTTCAGAGAAAGACAACAGGAATGATCAGAAGACTTGTTCACTGTTGACCTAGCATTTAAAAAAAAATTGCATGTCAGTATTTTGCCATCAGTTTGGTAAGCCTCCAGTAGTTTGGCCTTTGTCCAATCCTTTCTAGATCACTTCTTGCCTTCTGAAAGTTTATTAGTTTTGTAAATAATTATGTCAATGATTTCAGAGTTGTAATTTTTGGATTTCCCTAAACATTCAACAATGACCTAAATTTAGAGACAAAAACATTAGCCAAAATTATTTCTATGCTAGTAGCTAAGGTAGTCACATGAGAGGAAAACTTCAGTGGTACACTGCTACTTAAATGTATTCTGCAGCTGATTACAATTTAACCACTATGCTAACTAAAGGGCCAGCCCTGAGTTATCTCCAACAAATGCACTCTTCAAGGTAAACCTCTGTGTATCAAAGAAGGCAAACATGATAGATCAACAGGTCCTCAAAGGTAATGAGATTCAGTCAAGATATCTGATAGAGAGGAAGCAGCAATAGTAGGAACTCCTTCCTATTTACAAGCCAAAACATCCTTAACATGCACTGTCAGCATCTTAGTAGCCTCCAGATGAAAATTGACGTTCTTAAATAAAAAGACAGCATGCAAAGAGGTCATAGAAGCTAGCCAAGAAGAGCAACAAAGATGATTAAGGCACAGAAAGCTAAAACATATAAAACATAAAGAATGGTTGCAGGAATTGAGTATGTCTAGTTTAATGAAAGGAAGGACTAGGGGTGCAGAGGTGGTATTCAGCAGGTTCTGACCAGTTCTGGAGAACTAGTAGCAGAAATTTTGAGTAGTTCGGAGAACCAGCAAACACCACCTCTAACTGGATATTTTATAGTATCCTTTCTCTGCCACGCCCATCAAGCCATACCCACAGAACTGGTAGTAAAAATTTTTTTAATCCCACCACTGTAGGGGTGGCATGATAGCAATGTTCCAATATCTAAGGGGGTGCCACAAAGAAGAGGGAGTCAAGCTATTCTCCAAAGCACCTGAAGATAGAACAAGGAGCAATGGATGGAAAGTAATTAAGGAGAGAAACAACCTAAAAGTTAAGGAGAAATTTCCTGACAATTAGAACAATTAATCAGTGGAACAACTTGCCTCAGAAAGTTGTGATTGATCCAACATTGGATATTTTTAGCGAAAGATTGGACAATGATTTGTTTGAAATTGTTTAGGGTTTCCTACTTGACCAGGGGGTTGGATTAGAAGACATCCAAGATCTCTTCCAAGTTTGTTATTCTGCATGCTGAATATTCTGTTAAGTATTTATTTATTTTTATTTATTTAGTTTAGTTTGTCAAGCATGTATAAGAAAACAAGTATTAGTATGAACATAACATATAAACATATAATTATAAAATGGGATAAGTATATACATAATAAAGTATGAATAAATGGGAACAGTAGAACAGGGAAGTAGGCATGCTGGTGCGCTTATGGCCTTCCCCTTACAGACCTCTTAGGAACGGAGTGAGGTCCATGGTAGACAGTTTAAGGTTAAAGTTTTGGGGGTTTGAGGATGTAACAGCAGTCATGTAGTGAGTTCCAGGCATTGACCACTCTAGTCTCTTCTGCTCTAGCAAGATTAATCCTTTCCCAATTATCTATACATGTTGCCCATATAGAGAAAATCTTATACTTAGGGAGTTCAGGACTGTTGCAGGATCCAATTTGGGTCAGTCACTGGGACCAGAAGTTTAGTCTTCCAAGCTTTTGGGCTCATGCTGGAACCCATCCTTCAGGAATTTCTCCCAAAGGAATGTTCATTGGGGATTGAAAACCAAGTTTTGATTATTAAGAAAGATTAGATATATATTTAGCTGAAAAGAGCTATGGAAATACATATGCTTTCTTAAAGGGGGAATTTCAACAAGGCTAATAATCATGATTCAACGCTTTCTGTACTAGGAACTGCTTGTAACGCTACCAATACTTGATTCCTTTCTTATGTTTTACCAGATGACAGTATGCTTGAGTATGGCTGGAGCAAGAAATGGAGCCAAAGTTAATATTTTAAAGCTGTGTCAATTGAAAGGCTTTCGCCGGCAGATTTTCTCTTGTGGTGACATTTACTCATTTCCTGCCATGTGTTGGATTGGGTTATGCCACACTAGGAGAGTTGTTGTTTATGTATCCAAAAGCTAAATCAAATGTACAAAGTCAACAAATACATCCTACACTAGCTAGAAAACAGCCTGAGTTAGGATTCCCCATCAATGTCATATCTTGAAAAAGGTTGCAAGAAGCTGTATATGTATTTAGCTAAGCAACTCATTAAAAAAAATCTATTTCTCCCTTCCATCCCCTCCCCCCTCGCCTCTCCTTTCCTACCCTTACCCGACTTTTACCTCACCCCTACCCTATTCTACTTTATTCTGTCCTATCATTCTTTACAGTCTGTCTGTCTATTTATCCACCTATATTTCTTAATGATACTTCATTTTTGATTAAGTAAAGGAAAATTTCAGAATAAAAAAATCTAGGGAGAGGTCTTCTACCTTTCTGTTTCATCAATTCAAACATTTAAATGTTATTTTGTAAGATCATGAATTCAAGGTAATGTTTGAACATTTCAACCAGAGAAGAGAGACCCAAAGAACTGAGAGAATATTTAACCCAATTTGGTTAATCTCCTTTGCTCGAGGCTTGTCTAACTAAGCTAAGTCAATAAAACTTTGTCCGCAGCCACACAGAGCTTTCAGCACACAACTTACCTGTCCCAAAATGGAGTGGTGCAAATATATATTTGGATTAGTTTTCTTTTTCTACACAGGTATGTTTCTTTTTTGCTGCTTTTCAGAAGAATGGAGATAATAGATGTTTCAGAAATATTATCATATTTAATGAGTGTTGGACTTAACTTTGGAAGTTTGAATGGGCACATACTGGATAAATGCTTGCTGTTACTAATGTTATATATAAAATACTAAACAATTACATTTCTGTTTCTAAAACCTTATATTATAATGAGATCTGATTTTTCTAAATGTTGGACAGTCCCAGGAACTAATAATGCTAAGAGAAACTGGCTGAAGAAGTCTGTGCCCATTTTAAGGTAAAATGAGATGTGAGAGTTTCTATACCTAAAATTTTGCACATTGGGTCCTATATGCTGTGTAATGTTCAATAATCTAAGAACAGCTCATATAAAACAAGCATATGTATCATATTGTCTATGAAACTTCAGTATCATATATGACATTGCTTCTTCTATTAATATTTATTATCCTTGGATTATATTCCTCTTGTTTTCCTCTAGATGTGTCTTGGTTGTTGAAAAATAATATTACTGGGCAGGCAGGCTATAGAGCTAGATTTAATTAGTGGCGGGACAACTCTTATCTTTTGTCAGAAAACATCACACGTTATTTCAGAAGAGGCACAAACTAATTATGTTTCATATTACAAACAAGTTCTAGGTCAGTTTTCTAGCTAGACAATACTTTCTTAAAAGGGGAATCAAATGCTTCTGAATACAACAAAGCTGACAGCAACAGCTTGTGTAATTCAGTAATTCAGCAGCCATCTTAATGACCATTAGAGCCATTCTTCATCCTAAACCAGAAAGAAGACAGAATTTCTACACAATAATTTTTAACATACCCTAGTTGTGTTTTGACTGTATTTAGCATATTGTTAGATATTCCAGATGAACAAAGTTTCTGTCATTTAGGTTTTTTTCTCTCCTGTATCAATAGCTTTCAATCAACAATTCACTACAGTGTCAGATGCTGAAGTCCATTAGGACTTCAGGAATGGATAAGGAGAATCCTAGAGGCTGGAGATAAACAACAGTTTTGCTCTTCTAAGCTTATTAAGACTTAAGTCTTCTGCTTAAATAGAAAATGACTAAGACATATCACTCATACCACTCTGAGCTCAACCAGAAAAGGTAGAAACAAAACAAATAACAATTTCCCAAAGGTGACCTTTTGTTTGCCTCAACAGTTTGCCATTGCATAAGGCTTACTGGAGACATTCTTTAAAACAGCCAAAATCAAGCCAGCGAACAAAGGACTTGATTTTGCAGAGTATCATTAACAGTGAAATAAACAACAGCATTCTGGGACTCAAAATCTCACAATCTCTACTTTTCCCATGGATAAATTATGAAAGTGGACAAAAAATTAGCAATGAGCCTGATGATAGCACAACTTTGAGGCCTTGAAAAAGATGGTTTGTGGTCTTTTCCCCATTTTATCTCCTGCCTGGAAACTGAAGATTATCAAGACTATCAAGAGATAGAATGCCACCCTCCTTCACCTGAGGCAGCAGCTGGTTTTTCATTTAAACACTGTTGCTTCTTCCTGAGACAGCGATAACTACCTAAGGAATTGCAAAGAACTGCGAGAAGAGAGCCAGTTTGGCCTTAGTGGTTAAGACACCATGATAGAAAACAGGACACTGGGAGTTCTAGTCCTGCCTTCGGAATGAAAGTGACTGGGGGACTTTGGGCCCATCGCTCACTCTCAACCCAACTCGCCTCCCAGGGTTGTTGTAAGGGGAAATAAAAAGAGGGAGGAGTATTGATATGTTGACCACCTTGAGTTATTTACAAAAATAATAAAGGACAGTTGAACAAAATTTAAACAAACAAGTAATCAATCAATCAAATGTTTATTGTCAATGCACAACATGTGTACAATGAAATTGAAAGTGTGTGTTAGCATTATTTCTTTTGCAAATATACATATCCTTATTTGGTACCTGAGGCAATTATTTTTATCTAACTCAGTGCTTTCCTGCTGGTGAGTTTGTATCAATATAGACACTTATAAAATCAGCAGAAGCATTAGAAGGATTCCATATCAAATACTGCAGAAAAACAATGTAGTCTCAGGATCTTCCTTTGCTGTAATCCAGGGTTGTCAAACTCATGTTGTCATGGTGACTTCACGTAATGTATTGGGACTTTTTCCCCTTCGCTAAACTAGGCATGGGTGTGGCCAGCACATGATGCATCTGGCCCGCAGGCTGGGAGTTTGGCAGCCCTGCTGTAATCATTCCGATCGCTGTAGCCCTACTCTGTCTTTCTAATAAGAAATCTAGGAATTATTATTTCATTTGCAGGTTTATCATCCCTTGCTCAGGGGAATCAAACTTTCATCCACAGGCCTGTTATTCTAGTTGCGAGGCCACGATTCCAGTTCCAGAAATGTCACTTTCTCACAAGCACTCTTATTCTTCCACTCAGATCACCACACAATAACTTTGGGTGAATCTTCTTTCCCACCTGCCACTGGAATAATTAAAGTTTTTCCCAAATGTTAATTTAACCTTGTGCACCAATATAATTCTAACATATTCAGGCAATCTGCAGACTTTACATTTTGGTGCACATACTTCCCTGCATGCAGAATAAGGAAGCCTCTCATCTGGTAAAAAGTACAGTATGTATTTGGTATTTTTACTTTCTAAACTCTTCTCACTTTTCTTTCTCTCTTAGTTCAAGGAGATATTCTGGACAATTATGTAAGGACAGATGGGGCTTGGATCCTTGGTCAAGAATCCAGCACCTACAGAACTTTAACTAAAGCAGCTTGTGGTATCAAATGTGAAACTGAAACAGCATTTACCTGCAGGTAATCATAGGTTTCTTGCATTTTATGAAAGTTGCTCAAATGTTTTGATTGTCGCTGATAAATCTTCATTAGAGATGAATGACAGTAATGAAGACAAAATTCAGCTAATACTTAGCTTGATACAATGCAGTGCAACTCTATGGGCAGTCCTTGACTTACAGTCCTTGACTTACAACCACAATTGAGCCCAAACCTTCCATTGCTAAGCAAGATAGTTGTTAAGTGAGTTTTGCCCCCTCCCATTTTACTACCTTTCTTTCCATAGTTGTTAAGTGAATCACTGCAGATGTTAAGTTTGTAATACGTTGAGTGAATCTGTCTTCCCCATTGACGTTGCTGGTCAAAAGGCCGCAAAAAATGGTCTCGTGCCTCTGGGACACTGCAGCTGGCATAAGTACATGCCAGTTTCCAAGCAGCCAAATTTTGATCACCTGATCATGGGGGGGGGGGGGGCCTGCAATGGTCCAAAATGTGAAAAACAGTTTTAAGTCACTTTTTTCAGTGCTGGTGTAACTTCAAATGGTTGCTAAGCAAACTGTTGTAAGTTGAGGACTATCTGTATTAAGGACCCTTGTGATTTTTTTTATTGAACTGTGATTTGTTTCCAGTAGCAGATACCACTCATGACTTTTTAAATATGACTCTTCTTTTTCAAGTGCTGCATTCTTACTATATAAAGTCAGGAAAAGAATCCTCAGAAGCATGCATTTTGTACTGGCATTTAATCTGCATTAGGATCCAACGATCTCCTCCATTACAGCTTGAACCAGTAAAAGGAGGATAATCTTTTGCTCCTTTGCAATTCTTCCTTCGCTCCAAATCTAGACTTCCAAGTAGATTTAGTGAAGGTATAAAAGGTACAGAAGAAGAGGAGAACCCTTAGCTCTTTATACAAAGTTAAGTTGATCTGATCTACACTGGGTTTAATGCTGCTATTTTATGACTGTCTGCCTTCTTTAGCTTTTAATGTATTTTGTTCCTGTTATTTTATGGTAAGTTGGAATGAGCCTCCAAATTGGGCAAATTATACTTCTAAATAAAATGCAAATCAACAATTAAAGGTTCCCGCCATGTACATGTATACATCCGAACTAGACTGTGTTGTTTCTCTGTGTCATATAATATATGTGGGTATATGCATAATTTGGTATTTATTTAGCAATAGCACTTAGACTTATATACCACTTCACAGTGCTTTACAGCTCTCTCGAAGCAGTTTACAGAGTCAGCATATTGCCCCCAACAATTTGGCTCCCCATTTTACCTACCTCGGAAGGATGGAAAGCTGAGTCAACCTTGAGCCTGGTGAGATCTGAACTGCCAAATTGCAGGCAACCGGCAGTCAGCAGAAGTAACCTGAGTACTGCACTCTAGCCACTGAGCCACCGCAGCTTATTTATTTATTTAGTCATGTTTATGTAGTGTACATTGAAGGTGGTGACACTTTGAGAGATGTATGCAGCAAAATTTCATTTTAATATATGCCGATTAGTGTACATTCAAAGTGACAATAAAGTTATTCTAAGTCTAAGAAACTATGCCTCTTCTCTGCCCCTTTCCACAGGGCGTTTCTATTTACAGTGAAAGAGCAGCAGTGTATTACGTTGCACGACAATACTAAAACAGCGGCTGTGTTCAGAAAAGCAGGGGCCATTCTCTTTGAAAAACGAAGTAAGTGTACACTTTTGGATATTATGCCTTTTGCAGTTCTTTAGGTGACATCAGAGGTAGTATTCAGCAGGTTTTCAACAGTTCTGGAGGAAATTTTGAGTAGTTTGGAGAACTGGCAAATACCGCCTCTGACTGGCCCCATCCCCATCTATTCTCTGCCTCCCGAATCCCACCTGATTGGCTGGTTCTTCTTTTATTGCCCTGCACAGGAAACGGAGCTGGAAAGCAAGTTAGTGGGGTGCGGTGGGAATGGAGATTTTGTAGTATCCTTCCCGTGCCATGCCCATCAGGCTACACCCACCAAGCCATGCCCACAGAACTGATAGTAAAAAAATTTGAATCCCACCACTGGGCGACATTCATGAAATTTGGAAGAATTGTTCATTGGGGTAGTATGAATTTTGCAGGAGATATTTTCCTTTTGTCAACGGAACTTTGACCTCAGGAGAAAAAGTCAGTAAGGTGAATCAATTCAAGATATTGGTTGTGATATGATAAAACATGGAAGCAAGCAAGAAATTTTTTATCTGCAGTTGTTTCAAAGCCCAGCTAAATATAAACTAATCAATACCCATGTAAGCTTTACCAATCAGCAGCCCTGTAAGATTTACCAATCAGTAGCCCAAGGAACTTGGCAAATGCAAAAAGCATTCCAAGATCGTAGTGGGTGAATGCAACCTGCTGATGGGGTTTCTGACATATCCATATGTATAGATAGTCCTCAGCTTGCAACATTTCATTTAGTGATTGTTCGAAGTTCTAACAGCACTGAAAAAAGTGGCTTATGACCATTTTTCACACTTATGACTGTTATAGCACCCCCATGGTCACATTATTTACATTTGGATGCTTGACAAGTGCTTCATATTTATAATGGCTGCATTGTCCCGGGGTCATGTGATGATCTTTTGTGACCTTCTGCTAGGTGAATTTAATGTGGAAACCAGATTCACTTAACAACCGTGTTACCAATTTAATTTAAGAAACGTGGCAAGAAAAGTCGTAAAATGGGGCAAACCTCATTTCTCACAAATTTCTCACTTAGTAACATACATTCTGGGATCAATTGTGGCCGTAAATTGAGGACTACCTGTAGTTTTGTTCAATGATGCCAACAAAATGGTGTCAGTTATCCCCTCTTTTTCAATGTGTCACACACACACACCCAACCGAGTCCAATACTATTTCATGAGATTGGAATACTCCATGAAGTAGTTTAAGGAACATAGGAGGCTACAACAGAGCAGGAAATGGTCCCCTTGATTAAAATTGAAGGTCACCCTCTATATGTTTGTTTTTCATGGCGTCCTATATGTCCTTTACTGTATTTGCAATTGGAAAGAGAAACTGATGTAGTCACCAATGTTGTGACTGAAGCAGCCCTTAATTTTATTTGGATAATCTCTCATTTATCGCTCAACTCAAACTTCTATTCCGTGCTCAGGGAATGAGCACCAGGAATTCAAAGCATGAAAAAAAAACCTTAAATTTGGTTTGACTTACATTTATATTGAATCAGTGGTGGGGTTCATTTTTTTTTACTACTGGTTCTGTGGGCATGGCTTGATGGGCATGGCAGAGGAAGGATACTGTAAAATTTCCAATCAGAGGTAATATTTCCAGGTTCTCCGAACTACTCAAAATTTCCGCTACCGGTTCTCCAGAACTGGTCAGAACCTGCTGAATACCACCTCTGTATTGAATTAATATCAAAACTGGTTTAATATAATTATTCTCTAGTCACCGATTTCATTCTGCATTCCCTCTGAACTATCATAATTAAAATAACCATCTGGTAATAATTTTGAGACCACAGCTAGAGGTAGAATCAAACCAAACTTGGCAAAGCTGAAAAAAGCTAGCCAGCATTGGATCCAGCACTTACATGGGAGACCAACAGTAAATCTCAGGATTCAATCTTGATTGGCAAATTTTTAAAAATAAGCAGAAGAAGGTAATGACATACATTTTCCATGTTGTAGCCATAAGATCCCTGAAAATCAAGTTCAGCTTGAGAGAATCTTTACCCTTTTAACTAAGTTTGTTAAACATTTGCTTGTAATCCAAGGTTTTCAGTTTCATGATCTCAGGTTGCGATCCCCTAATTCAACTGAACATGAAGGCCACATATTAAAATGTTCAACTTGATCACATGGGTGGAATTCCATCTGTAAGCAATGGTTATTTTTTTGGTGGAAAGGTGCTCTGTGATAACTATAGCAATTTTTAATAACCACATTTTCTTTCAGTGTATCTCCTGGAATGCAGAATTGGAACTGGAGTGGACTACAGAGGAATGGAATCAAAAACACAGAATGGTGTAGTATGCCAGAAATGGGCCGAGAACAGTCCTCATATTCCCAAGTATGGCCTTTTCCCAGTGAAATCTTCTATTTTCCACAGCCATATGAATTTAGAATGATTTGACCTGAATTTTTGTAAGAAACGTGTATACAATAATTCATGTTAGCCATGGCTAAGGCTGCAATCTTCTGCTTGCTTAACTGAAAGGAACTTGCTGTACTGAATTCAACAGGATCTTTTGAATTGAGATTTTTAAAAATTATTTTACTTATTATCAAATTAAATTATTAAACTTCAAAGCTGGCCTTCTCACTAAGGCAACTCTAGGATTCTTGTCCCATTAATAAGGACAAGTTTACTGAACAGTTTTCTGAAATTGCAAAGAGTACAGTGAAGCATATTAGTGTGCCTCAACAAGAATTTTCATTGGCTTCTCTCTATTCCCACATGTAGGAAAAAACATTATTAAATACTAATGTATCTGGACTACAGCTGTATGAAGTAATTGTTGCTGCTTTTTAAAGCTATCCCCAAAAGCTTTGAATGAATACATATTCAATACATTTTAAAATATATTTTTTTATTATCTTCACTTATGACAAAATTATCATAGTGAGTGACAACTTCTGGCCAATTTTTCTGTTCTTGAAAAAAGGTAAAACCATTTCTAAATCATTGCCAGGAAACCTTCATACCATGGATGCACATGATGTTGTTGCTGCTGCTGTTGTTAAGAGACATTGTTTGCTTGTGATGTCTGTTAAAAGTTGTAAGACTGTATTTACTAAAATTTGACTTGGAGGACAATTTGGGAGATATATCAACAATGGAATAGAATGGTAGAATATTGGGGAAAGCAGTAGTATAAGCAAGAAAGAAATGCTTTTACCCATGTGAAATCTCCAAAGAGAAGCACTGTCTTTCCATTAAAACCTTCCCCTCATTTTGCCCCAGGTGGGATGGGGAAAAGGTGAGCAATTTCAGCTTTTCCTGTCTGGAAACCTCCAGCAGTCTAAATGTTTTCTTTTAACAAGTTAAACTCTTGTTGACTGTGTCCTGATAACATTTCTTTGTCCAACCCTGATGTCATTCAAATAATGTGTAAAAAAAATTGAGGACTCCAACGAAATTGAAATTTCCACAAGTTCAGATCAGTTTTATTTGCAAAATGGTGGCCATTGCAACATTTCCGGGGTCATGTAATCATGATTTATGATGTCCTCTGACAGCTTCCTCCAAGAAAAGTGAATGGGGAAGTCTTCAGGAAGTCAGAACTTCCCCCCTGTTGTTGCTTTTTTGCTTGCCTGTGATCGATTCTGTTTATCTGTTTGGGTCTTTCTTCTTGAATCAACTGATATTTTCTGCTTTAGTTTTCAAAGCAAAGTGGTAGCAATGCCATCCAAAAATAATTTAATGTTCATTCTGGTCAAATCAGACTTCACTACCTTGTTACCAATGGATGATTAAATGAGTCAAAAGGGTGTCTAATAGAGCTTAATCTTCTGAATCTCTAAGAAAAAAAGTATGACTTCTGTAACAATAGTCTTTTCTTTTCTTTTTGTTAGTTACAGACCTTCTGTTTATCCTAATGCTTCATTAGAAGAAAACTACTGCAGAAATCCAGATCATGATGGTAGAGGTCCCTGGTGCTATACAACAGATCCTGAAATCAGATTTGATTTTTGCAACATTCCTGAATGTGAAGGTAGAATTGTACACACTGGAATTTTAGTTCCTCAAGAAAATTTTGAATGCAAAGTATTGTTCTTTTTAATGACATATAGGTAGAAAATTATTTTTTCTTACCTGCACTATACAATATTTGGGGAAAAAAGTAAAAATTGGAGTAGCACTTTCTTATTCAAATATGATAGAACATGAAAGAATGCTAGCAACTATTTAAAAACTGGTAACTGAATAGTTTCCCAAGTACAATATATACTCGCATATAAGCCAACTTTAGAACGCTTTTTTTTCCCCCAAAATTTGGGGGTCGGCTTATACACGCATAAATCTGATTTGCTGGAGCAAGTCGCCATGCTAAGTCGCTGCTGCAGCCCTCGCCTGGCCCTTTGCAGCCCTCGCCTGGACCTTTGCAGCCTTTCTCCCTGGATGGATGATGAGCCGCAACTTTTGCCCTGCCGACTTTTCCCTCTGTATTTTTCCCTCTATATGCGAGTTTTTGCAAAATGCCTCATTTTGGGGCAGTTTTTTAAGGGTCGGCTTATATGCGAGATCGGCTTATATGCGAGTATATACGGTAAATATCAATTAGACATAATGTTATTTTATTCTTTTTCATTCTATTTCATTCTTTTAGAAAATATTTATTTTCTATTTCAAATAAAATAAAACATGAACATAATTATAATAATATCATTGAAGTGATCAAGGTGGAATTATAATTATTTACATATAATTAACCTATGTATGTTTCATGATATGGAACAGGTTAAATTAAATAGCTATAGATTTATTCTCAAGAAATGTGTAACTTCTCTAACAATAGCATTTCATAGATAGAAATAGTTTAATAATAATGAAAATGACAATATTTTGAAATATTTATAACTAATAGAAGTTGAAACATTTGCAAATCTAGAACAAATATTGTCATATTTAAAAGTTATTGTTATATTTAAACTATTGCTGTACTAGTCAATAATTTGATGTTCTTTTGTTTGTAAATGCCTCTATTTTTTTAAAAGGCAAAAGTATTGTATGATAGAGATGAACTTTATTAAATAAATTCCCTGTGGGCACCAATTGGTCCATTTACAATCAATGCATGTCTACACAAATGCCAGACATATGCAGACATTTGCAAACCACTGAGCAAAGTGAGAAGTTCTGTGAGAAGTTCTATTCATATAAACCTTGTAATACACTGGAGAAAAGCTCCCCATTCGTCCTATTGTAATATCTTTTTAATGATTTGGCAAATCATCATGCTATGTATGCAGGGTGCTAAAGATTATCATGGTCCTTTGAGATTTAGTGCATGGAAAAAAAAACAATAAATAATTACCAGAGAAAAATTTCATATAAGCCCATACCTGATCACTGCAAATGTGAATCTCTTAAGACAAAAACAAGAAAGAGGAAATCATTTCATAAATCAAAAAGCAATGTCAGTAGATGTATTTATGTGTAAGGCCTAGAGTAATAGTGTGTATGTGTGTATGTGTGTGTATATATCTATATCTATCAATATCTATCTACACACACATACACACACACACACACACACACACATACATACATACATACATACACATACAGTTCTCTTGGCAAAGTTTTTCAGCAGTGGTTTGCTCTTATCTCTTTCCTAGGGCTAAGAGAGAAGGACTGATTCAAGTTTACCCAGCTAGCTTTGTACCTAAGATGGGACTAGAACTCTTGGTTTCTAACTTGATGCCTTCACCATCACACCATTTATATTATAGTGTAAATTAGGTGCCTATAAAGACAAAACGAAAATATTAATTTGTGATTTTTGTTTAGAGTTAGCTCAAAGCAATTTCAAGAACTAGTCCTCACCATTCTAGATTCCTTATAAAATGAGAAATGTGATCACTGAGCAATCTAGAATAACAGATCCCATTTCAGACAGCAGAAGACTTGGGCATCACGATTCCTGCCATTCAGAGGACAGAAAATAAAATAATCTAGTAGGATAAATCTGCTTCACTCACTCAATATTTATCCTTACAGAGGAATGTATGCACTGCAGTGGGGAAAACTATCGAGGCAAAGTTTCCATCACAGAATCTGGGCTCACCTGCCAGGCATGGGCTTCTCAAGAACCTCACACTCATGGATACATTCCTTCCAAGTAAGTCTACAAGCCTCAGTTTCACTTATGGATCCGTTATTAGTGACATATGAGGAAAAGTCAAAGTGTGCATGGGAAATAAAAAAATTCAGGTAGCTGATTCCTTGAAAATAAAAATAACAATATACCTTATTTTGAATGTAATATATTAAGCAGCACACATGGTTCACTGGAAGGACTTTCACTTCAAATTTCATTAGAGTGACTGAAAATAGTATTTTTCATCTGTACCAGAACTAAAGGCTTTGGCATCTAACAAATAAGTCTTCGATTGCTTCTTTTAGCTCAAAGAAGTAGTCTGAACAGAAATAATGTAATTTGACATGCAGAGATATCTGTTCACAGGGCAAGTAGTTGAAAAAAGTCAAGGCCCTAGATGTGAGGGTACAATAAAAGTCATTGTCCCTTTTTCCACATTACAATCAATGCATTTAGTCACACTAGTCTTACTATCTTGGATTTTGACCCACACACATACACCCCAACACCCACGTTTACATTATTTTCCATGGTGATACAGGTAGTCCTCAGCCTAAGACCAAAATTGAGCCCAACATTTCTGTTGTTAAGTGAAACATTTGTTAAGTGAGTTTTGCCCCATTTTACAATGTTGCTTGCCATAGTTGTTTTCTTGTCACTGAAGGTGTTAAGTAAGTAAAATGGTTGTTAAGTGAATCTGGCTTCCCCATTGACTTTGCTTGTCAGAAGGTCGCAGAAGGTGATCAAGTGACCCCAGGAGACTGCAACCATCATAAATATGAGTCAGTTCCCAAGCATCTGAATTTTGATCACATGATCATGTGGTCATAAGTATGGAAAAAGTCATAAGTCAATCTGGTGATTGACTTTTTTTCAATCTGGTGGTAACTTTGAACCGTCACTAAATGAACTGTTGCAAGTTGAGGACTATCTGTATTGGGCAACATCCAAAGGAAATTCTGGTTATCAAAGAGAATTTTCCTTTTTCTCCATTACCTTTATTTCCCACACATCAAATCTGCTCTGAGTATTCTCTGAACTACCAGAAGAGATTAACAGGAATAAATTTGAGATCATAGAATGTGGAAGTATGGAATGGTATACATTATCCTGGGTAAGCACCATTCTGTCAACATTGAAAGACCATTGGGTTAAAGCCCAACCTGTCAAGAGATGGTAGGCTGACATTTATACTTTTTCATCCAATATTCAGGTTTCCAGAAAAGAATCTGATATCAAATTACTGCCGTAATCCGGATGGTGAGCCACGTCCTTGGTGCTTCACTTCCCTCCTGACGAAACGCTGGGAATTCTGTAATATTCCACGGTGCGGTAAGTATCATTTATATAATTACTGACCCGCAATGGTTAGAATAGAGTAACAATTCTGTGGAGAAAACAATGTTTTAATTAAAGCAGGAGACTTTGGGTGTTTCCTTTCAATCTTTTTAATTGGCTGTAGCTTTTAAAAATGGGTTAAAGGCAAAAGGTACAATTAATACTGCTGAGGGGGTAAAATATGATTTGGAAAATAAAAATAAGCTCCCAAACAGATTTATAGCGGACACTACAGGTGGGTTATTTTTGGGGGGGATCACTGTCCCAGGAATATGAATAGATCTTAAATGATATCACCATCAAATCACCAGGATTGCGGCTTAATTCAAGTGAAATGTTAATCTAATAAAAATTATTTTGACAAAAGGTAAACAATTATTGAATATTCAATTTAATTGCTGGCTATTAATAGCTATACTACAATTAAGGCATTACAATATAGCATGTAACTTGAACATTATTATTCTGTGCCATAAACTGTATGTCAATTCAGTGCAACTTATTATTCTATGATGTCTCTTTTATAAATGTAAAAAATATATACAAATAGAATATATAGGCTATATTTTTAAAAGACACTCTTTCAAAGTGGTGCTTAATAGCAATAGTAATAGCACTTATATCTCATTTGACAGTGCTTTGCAGCCCTCTCTAAGCAGTTTACAGAGTCAGCATATTGCTCCCCAACAATCTGGGTCTTCATTTTACCCACCTCGGAAGGATGGAAGGCTGAGTCAACCTTGAGAATAGCATATCTATTCTATTTGTCTATATGGCATATACCGTATATACTCGCATATAAGCCGACTTTAGAATGCTTTTTTTTTTCGGCAAAATTTGGGGGTCGGCTTATCCACGCATAAATCTGATTCGCTGGAGCAAGTCGCCACGCTAAGTCTCTGCTGCAGCCCTCGCCTGGCCCTTTGAAGCACTTGCATGGCCCTTTGCAGCCCTCGCCTGGCCCTTTGCAGCCCTCGCCTGGCCCTTTGTAGCCCTCACATGGCCCTTTGCAGCCCTCGCCTGGCCTTTTGCAGCCTTTCTCCCTGGATGGACGACAAGCCGCAACTTTTGCCCTGCCAACTTTTCCCTCTTTATTTTTCCCTCTTATTTATTTCCCTCTAATTTAATGCGAGTTTTTGCAAAATGCCTCATTTTGGGGCAGTTTTTAAAAGGTCGGCTTATATGCGAGATCGGCTTATATGCGAGTATATACGGTACATTCTATACATCTATGTTTTTAAAATAAGAAGTGTGGTACAGGTAATCCTCATTTAGCTACCACAACTGTTTTTAGTGAAGTGGTCGTTACTAAGTAAAACTGTGACTGTACTTATAATCTTACTTCAGTTTTCCTTTGCCTTACAAACCCGCAAAGGTCATAAATGCAAGGATTGTACACAAGGTTACTTTTTATCATAGTATAACTACAAATAGTCACTAAATGAGTCACTAAAGGAGGACTACCTGTGATATTATTTTCATATGCAGTAGCTTTTTTGGCTTTTCACACCTGTGGATTGCCAGGACCTTGCCATTTTTAGCATACAGATTCTGAAGGTGCTGATTTCTTTGACATTACCTTTGCCAATATAGCTACATCTCCACCAGCTATTACGGGCCAACAGTGTCTTGTGGGAAATGGAGACGATTATCGAGGAAATGTAGGAGTGACAGAATCAGGAAAAACCTGTCAATCATGGGCATCCCAAGAACCTCATGCCCATGCAAGAACTGCAGAGAACTACCCTTGCAAGTATGTTAAATAGCTCTGTCATCACCTTGGCGCTATGGTAAAGAAAAAAGCGAGGCACTCAGAACAAACCACAGTTCAGCTATTTTGCTTCCAAGATAACAATAGCAATAACTTATATTCCACTTCACAGTCCTTTACAGCCTTCTCTAAGTGGTTTACAGAGTCAGCTTATTGTCCCCATCAATCTGGGTCCTCATTTTACCCACCTTGGAAGACTGAGTCAACTTTGAGCCCAGTCCAGATCAAATTCCTGGCAATGGGCAGAATTAGCCTGCAATACTGCATTCTAACCACTGCACCACCACAGTTCTATTGGAGCTGCATCTTTTCTATCACTTTCTGAAAATCAAGGAGAGGGCATGTGAGTTAAACAAGTTTTAACCAGGAATTCTGTTCAAAATTCAGTCTCAGGTTCATTCTGCTACCTCAAGACTTGGCAGAGATCTCATGTCTGCCAAGTAGTATGCAACTTGTATTAGGCATGTTAAAAAAACGAATTGGCTTTCCTCAAATTGAAGGCTTCCAGTTGCTGCCAACTGATTATTATCGGTATTGAATCTCCCATCCATCTCATCCTCACTTCCATCTCATCCTCCAAAGGATGGAAGGAGTTAGTGACAGACTATTTCAATGCTGTTCAGTGGTGGGATTCAAATTTTTTTACTACCAGTTATGTGGGAGTGGCAGGGCAGGGATACTGTAGTCTCCAGTCAAGGGTGGTATTTGCCAGTTTTCTGAACTACTCAAAATTTCCGCTACTGGTTCTTTAGAACTGGTCAGAATCTGCTGAATAGCACCTCTGATGCTGTTGCTAAAAATACCACACACATAGATGTGTTCATATAGTCAGGGATTAAGTTTATCTAAAGGAAGGCTTCACCCTGACCTTAATTTCGGGAAGGCTTGGTCTAAGAAGTTAATGGTGCCCAAACCTCACGTGGAGAAATGTAACCTAATTTTGTACTCTGATTTTTATTCTGATACCCATTTTCAAGGAAGACAGTGTGCAAAGTGTACAAAGGATAGTGTTCAAGGGACATAGTCTTACTTAGCATCTTTCAAAATAGTGGGTAGCTCCATATTGTGCCAAGCTCCAGCGTGGCTTATTTATTTATTTTTGGCTTAATTTAATGTGTGCATCTTTCAGTCATGATGTATGATTTGTCATTCATTCATTCATTCATTCAATTCTATAAATTCTCATCATAGTCAATGTTCCATAAAGGGTGAGCCACTGTGGAAAAATGTTTAGCAAGTTATATATGGAACAGCCCCCTATGGCTTCCTTAACAAGCTCTCAATGAAAAATCCTTGCAATGAACCCAACCATTTTATTAAAAAATGGGTGCAGAATCAAATTAGAATCTGAAACTTCATGGAGAATTTTGATTTTTCAATACCTGTTTACAACTACTAACTCAGACTTCATGTTCTAGTAATGTTTACCTCTCTCTTGTTCCCCTCTTGCTTTTATGCACATTTTATTTCAGAGGTCTGAAAGGAAACTATTGTAGAAACCCTGATGGAGAGACTAAGCCTTGGTGCTATACAGCTGACTCAAGTACCCGATGGGAATACTGCAACATTGCTAAATGTGAGGATGTCATCACAGTTACTGGTAAGAATATTTATATTTGTATAACTGAGAAAGGGGTAAAGTAAATAAAATGTTTTGAACTTTAAAAGAAAACTAAAGTAAAATTGAGAAATAGAAATAGACTTGGCAGGTTGATTGAATTCAATATGATTTATGTAAAGCATGTTTTAAATACAGATGTTGTTATAGCAATAGTAATAGCACTTAGACTTATATACTGCTTTATAGTACTTTACAGCCCTCTCTAAGTGGTTTACAGAGTCAACATGTTGCCCCCAACAATTTGAGTCCTCATTTTACCCATCTTGGAAGGATGGAAGGCAATCTTGAGCCTGGTGAGATTCGATCTGCCCTACTGCTGGCATCCTGTGATCAGCAGAAGTATCCTGCAGCACTGCATTCTAACCATTGTGTAATCGTGGCTCTTTATGCTTATTATATTTATTTCATATTAGTGCTTATTTACAGAAAATGATAGGAGCAATTTAAATGTTGATAGAAATCTTATAATTTTAGAAATACAGTCTGGAGCTCAGCTATTAAGAGGAGCATGAAAAGAACTTTCTTCTGGTTAAAATATTTTGGATAGTGGCTTGGAACTATTACACACTTGTAAAACAGAATGCACTTTATATTAACAAATAAATAAATAATATATTGTCACCACAATTATAAAGACAAATAGGAAGGGTTGCACTGTTATTACTATACAATTATGTGAGAATGGGACATTGATAAGATTGATTTTAAGGTCTTTGTCAACCAAGAAAATACTACAATTTCCCACAAGTATTTTTTTTATTTCTGCTTTTTTTCTTTAATGTAGCTACTGTCCCTGTTGTTCCTCTCCAAGTACCTCAAC
This sequence comes from Laticauda colubrina, assembly GCA_015471245.1. NCBI lineage: Eukaryota > Metazoa > Chordata > Lepidosauria > Squamata > Elapidae > Laticauda > Laticauda colubrina. Next base: position 714,950 of record BLBF01000063.1, read on the forward strand.
AGGTACCTCAACAAGTACCTCAACAGGTTGATGATTGCTATTATGACAACGGCTCAAGTTATCGGGGTACTACTGCAGTGACCACCACAGGGAAGAAATGCCAAGCATGGATTTCTATGCGGCCCCACCGTCACTCTAAGACACCCTTTGCATTCCCAGATGCGTAGGTTTTTTGAAGTGTTCCTTATCTGTTGTGTGTGCTGGCCATTAAATGTCAAAATTCCCCTGGGTACAAAATAGCCATGTTCAGATCATACACAACAGGAGCAGTGAACAGTCTCTCCTCTCTCCAGGTTATGACAGTGATCTCAATATGTAGCTGATCTCCATGTGGAGAGATCCATTAGAGATCCTTTCCATGAGCTATCATGCTATGTACTTGGGCAATTAGCACCTCAAAATACTTCAGCTCAACTACTTCAAATCAACTGCTTCTGATTGTTCTCCACTTCACTTTGGATAGAATAGGACTTCATATGGGTGTGATGATCAAACACAATGCTCAAATACTTTGGCCACCAAATGAGAAGAAAAGACTCAATGGAAAAGACCCTGATGTTTGAAGGCAAAAGAAGAAGGGGACGGCAGAGGATGAGATGATTAGACAGTGTCACTGATGCCATGAACATGAATTTGGGCAAACCTCAGGAGGGGGCCTCTGGTGTGTTAAGGTCCACAGGGCCGCAAAGAGTGGGACATGAGTTAGCAACTGAACCAGGTGTGATAACATCTACAGAGTGATGAGATAGTATTATATATATTTTATTATTACATAATACTTAGGAAACTATATGGGACAAAGAGGAAGCCACACATTTATCACAACAAGTAGATTTGTTGGCAGAACTCGTAGAACATTGTTCTATGATGAGAGATGCTCTTCTAAATGTATGGGCTTAATAATTCATCCTTTGTCTGTGGATATTCTCACCAAGAAATATTCATAATGTACTTTCATCACCAAGTCGCCCATCTCTGCTCTATAACATAAGATTTAATCCACTTTATCCATTTATTAATAGAGACTTGAGAAGGAACTATTGCCGAAACCCAGAGGGTGACACAGCACCCTGGTGTTATACCACTGATCCTGAGACAAGGTGGGAGTTCTGCAACCTGCAAAAGTGTGCTAACCCAGAAACTTCACAGACATTGACACTAAACATGGGTATGATTTCTCCTCTTGTCCTAGAACAAGCAACCAGGCAAAAGCCACTCTTAACTTGTGAACACCATTGTTTTCAATGCAGAAAAGAGTTATTTAGTGGCTGGAGATAACTCCAGTTCAAGCCATGAGGTTTTTAAGAGACCATTAGCAATCCATAGCCAAGTTCATTGTTCCTTCTATCATGTTCTATTAATTTTTCAGATAATTATTTCTGAAAAATTCATGCATGAGAGCAGATGAGCAGATGATTAGGATTTAGAATTCCATGGTTTCTTTTTCTGATGAAGCTATTTCCTACCTCTGCTCTCCTCATACTTAATTTCAGTTTTTTAAAGGAGTTTGGTACCTTGAGTTTTGGGGATTTTACCATCACATCTCCATACTTTATTCTTAATCTGAACCTTTTCTTCCTAAACTTTGTTTACTCTTTGTCGATACTTCAATAGAAGTCATATTCCATTTCTAATGATTTTTCAGTGACAATTAGATAATTAAACTTATTTCAACACAAATAGATATAGGACTGAAGACTTCAACATTTACTTATTTGAATATAAGTCTTATTGACCTATCTGGTCAGTGTTTTGAGTCATTGTGTATAACCTTGATGCTCAGGTTTCATATTGAAGTCTCACCAAGGATTTTGTCATGGAATTGTGCATGAGCTACCAAAGCAAAAATAAAGACATTTTAATTCTGAGAAGGAAATTTGTTTTAATAGGAATCCCACTATTATAGTATTCATTTATTCCATCTGTGCAGTGCAATATTTCACTGAGTACTTTTACATTGACTGGTTCTGCTGAGGCTATTTTGAAATTCCACTTTACTACATGTACCAAAAGATTGAGACTCACTGATCTCTATCATCTGGCTGTCTATGTCTGTCTGTCTGTCTGTCTGTCTGTCTGTCTGTCTGTCTGTCTGTCTGTCTGTCT
>BLBF01000063.1:717065-737841 GCA_015471245.1 Laticauda colubrina
TCTGTCTGTCTGTCTGTCTGTCTGTCTGTCTGTCTGTCTGTCTGTCTCTCTCTCTCTCTCTCTCTCTCTCTCCCCGTGTGTGTGTGTAAGAGAGAGAGGGGGGGGAGGGAGAGAGAGAGGGAGAGAGAACACTTTTCTCTATCTTTCTGGGCTTACAATCTGATCACTTTTGAAATCCCCACTGATTGTTCCTAATCTTCTTTCTTTCCTATTTTACTTCAATCTCTTTTGCTTTATTTCATCTATTCCTTCTCTACTCATAAACCTCAGGTGATTCTCAATTCTTAATTGGGAAATTTTAAAAGTATTCATTCCCCCTTTTCTTCAGATTATCCATTCGTGTAAACCTATCAGATAGACCTGAAAAAATTGGGACCTTTCACCTTAAACTCAGCACCTACCACATGTATGTTGAACTGTTTTTAATGCCCTTTGTGGCTACAATCCAGATAATGTCAGAAATTAAAACTTGCACAAGTAATCTGGACTTCACTTCTTGCAACATGAAAATGTTCTTATTTCAGACCACAGTTACCAGTAAAATGAATAACTGTTAGCTCTTGGGCCTATTCCCCCACATACAATGGTAGCTCCCAGAAATTCTCATAAATAGCTATTCAATAAACCTGTATCCTATGTAATAGCAAATTCTAATTCATCCTTTTCTCTCTGTAAAGATTGTAGGGTTGGAAATGGCAGAGACTATCATGGACATATTGCAGCCACAGTGAATGGTAAGACCTGTCAAGAATGGCAGTCACAGGTCCCTCACGAACATACTTCTTTCACACCAGAGACTCACCCAAGGTCAAGACTGGAGAAAAATGTAAGTCCCATTGGCCACAAGAATCAGGCCCCTGATTTAACATTGTCAATAAAAAAGACAAAAAAGTCTGAATAGTGGACATAGTAGTATCTGGAGACAGGAGAAGAGAAAAGAAAGAGCTGAAGAAAAATCACAAAATACAAAGAGCTGTAAATAGAAATAGAAGGACTATGGCAAAAGAAAGCAAAGATAGCACCAATAATAATAGGCACTTTGTATAGAATCCCAAAATATCTGCAACATACCACCAGCCTTGATAAGTGGATAAAATTGCCAGATTCCATCTAAACATCTGGCTGACTATGTGACCAATTACAATAATAACAATGTTATCAGATAAACTCATGTTCAGGTTTATGACAAGAATTATGAAAGTGTTGTTTCCCCATCAATATTCTTGCTCTTGGACATGATTTCTTCTTTCCCCCCTGTTATTTCTATCCTTCCCTTCTCAATCAATAGTCTATATCTTGCTCTAATTTTTTTTATAAAAGTTTTCATTTTTTAAGACAAACATATACAAACAAAACATAAAAACATAAAACCATCTTCCATTTTATATACATACAGTGTGTCAGTTACAAATCTTTTGTGCTATCCTTTCGTAGTCATTACTCACAGTTTATAGAAATTTTCACACTGTCAAACTAACATATGCTTATATATTTATCAGTTATTAATCATCCATGACTAAACTATTTATTCTATCATTTTAAACAAGATATTCCAAATTTTATTTTGAAGTTTATATTGTGCTTTCATCCAAAGTCTATATTGTATTTTTATATCAATCTATTAACCTTCTATTACAAATTACTAATTTATTACATTATCATGCCTTTTTTGGCAAGCATTGATAAAACAAATCCCGTATCATATAAAACTGTTTATCATCTTGCTCTCTGATTCCAAATGTCAATCTACTCATTTCAGCACAGTCCATAATTTTCTTAATAACTTCCTCCTGCATTGGTATATTTTCATTTTTCCACTTCTTAGCAAATACAATTCTAGCTGCTGTTAAAACATTTACAATCAAATATTTCAGTTCTTTATTGTATATTTCTGGTATAATTCCCAATAAAAAGATCTCTGGTTTAAAGTCTATGTGTTGTTTTATCATTTTTTCCAACCATGTGTGGATTTTAGTCCAATATCTTTTTGCATCAGAACATGTCCACCACTTATGATAATATGAACCAGGTATCTGATGACATTTCCAACATTTACCCAATTTGTTCTTAAACATTCTTGCGATTTTTGTCAGGGGTAGATGCTACCTGTAAAACATCTTATACAAATTTTCTTTATATGCAGATGACATTGCCATTTTATAATTCTGAGACCACAATTTTTGCCATTTCTCTAAATTGATCCCATATCCAAAATTTATCCCCCAAGCAATCATCATTTCTTTAACTTGTTCTTCCTCCAACTTAAATTCTAATAAATGTCCATAGAGTTTTTTAATTACCTTTTCATCACTACCCATCAAAGTTTTATCTAAATCTGTCAACTTATCATAAATACCTTCTGTTTTAAAATCTTTATCAAATCTAGATTGTATTTGCAGATATGAAAACCAATTCATTTTTACACCTTGTTCTTTCAATGCTTGCATATATTTAAGTTCACCCTTTTTATTCAATATCTCACCATATCTAACTGTTCCTTTTTATATATTATTGGATAAGAAAAAGCTTCAATTGTAGATATCCATAATGGAATTTTTAAGTAGTATTTTCTTTTACCATCCCAGCAGTAAGTCATGCCCTTCTAAGGTCAATAGTCTACTGTTCCTTAATGTTATCCATTCCTTTACCCACATCAGATTTGTCGCATGATAATACAGCTCCCAACTGGGCAAGGCAAACTCTCCTCTTGTTCTTGCATCTTGTAACAGTTTAAGTTTTATTCTCGCTTTCTTACCCAGCCGAATATATTTCAGCACAATTCTAATTAAGTCTTCAAAAAACTCTTTCCCTTGTCGAATTGGAATTGTCTGGAATAGATATAAAATTCTAGGCAATACATTCATCTTAATTGTAGATATTCTCCTAATCAATGATAATTGTAACTTTTCCCATTTTGTCAAATCTGTCACAATCTGCTGTTCCTTCTTCAGTGTGCTACATCTTGGTGTAATGGAATCCCTAAATACTTAACCTTATTTGTGACCTGTATTTCTAAAACTTCTTCCAACTCTTTCTTTCATCTTGCTAACATATTTTTTGTTAATATCTTTGTTTTATCTTTATTTATTTTCAAACCTGCTACTTTTCCATATTCTTCTATCTTTTCTATTAATTTAAGGTGCTGTTTCCAATGGAACCTCTAATATAAATACCAGGTCATCTGCAAAGGCATGCAATTTATAATCTTCCTTTTTGATTTTCATTCCTTTTATTTCTTTTATTTCTCTAATATTCGTATTCAACACTTCCAATGTTAACACAAACAGCAGAGGCAACAGTGGGACAACCTTGTCTTGTCCCTTTTCTTTTATCTATGGATTCTGTTAATTCTCCATTTACCATAATCTTTGCAGTTTGTTTATGATATATTGTTTCAATGGCTTGGATAATTTTTTTACCAATTTTTGTATCAATTGCAGTAAGATGAATTGCCAACTCACATTGTCAAAGGCTTTTTGTGCATCTAAAAACATCAAGGCCATTTACTTTTCAGGATGTGCCTCATAGTATTCCAAAGTGTCCAGAATTATTCTCCCATTGTCTTTGATTTGTCTCTGGCAGAAATCCATTTTGATTTGCATGGATAAAGTTATTTAAATATCTTTTCAGTCTTTCTGCCAGGATTGAAGCAAAGATTTAATAGTCTGAATTTAATAGGGATATAGGTCTATAATTTTTAACTTGCTGCAGGTCTGTATCTTCCTTCGGTATAAGTGTAATATATGCTTCTGACCATGTTTTGGGTACTCTCTTCTTTGACATAATTTCATTCATGACTTCTAATAGGTGAAGATTCAATATTTCCTGAAAGGTCTTGTAAAATTCCACTGGCAATCTATCTGGACCTGGTGCTTTTCCAACATTCTGTTTTTTTAAAGCTTCTGTTAATTCCAAAATTGTTATGTTCCCTTCTAGCATTGTTTCAATATCTTTGGGTACCTGGGGTAATTTTGCTTTCTGTAAATATTGCTTAACATTTTCTTCTTGAATAGTCTCTTGATAATACAATTTTCCATAGTAATCTTGTATAATTTTTTTCTTCTCTCATTTCCATAGCAAACATGTCCTTCTTCATTAATTAATTGATTAATCTTTCTTGATTCTCTTTCATTTTTCAATGTATAGGCTAACCATCTGCCTGGTTTGTTTGCGTCTTCAAAGTAATTTTGTTTAGCATTTTTAATTTTTTGTACTAATTCCTCTTTTTCTATTAGTCCCATTTTATGTTTAGTTATGTCCATTTTAATTTTAATGTCTTTTTTTGCGGGGACTTCCGTAATTCTTTTTCCAGTCTTTTATAGTCATCTTCCAGTATTTTGAAAGTCTTTTTCTGTTTTCTGTTTCTTTTCCTTGTATAGTCTATTATTAAGGCTCTTGTGTAGGTTTCATCGTGTCCCAGAGATTCTGTAAAGATGTATCCTCTTTTCTATTTTCTTTAAAAAAGAAAATCAATTCTTTCTCTATTTTCTGTTTAAAGTCTTTTCCCTTTAATATAGTATTATTTAAAGTCCATCTAGATCTCCTCTTTTGTCCTTTCCAAATGACTGTCATTGGGTTGTGGTCTGCTCACATGCTTGTTTCTATTTCAATTTCTCGTGTGTTAGCAAGTAATTCTGCTGACATGCATATCATGCCTATTCTAGACCATGATGCATGTCTGTTTGAATAAAAAGTATATTGCTTATTTTCCACATTTCTCTCTCTCCATGCATCTTTTAAGTTTGCTTCTTCTATCATTTGAAAGAAAGAGTTTGGTAGTATCTTTCTAATTTTCTTTGTTGATTTCTGCGATTTATAATCCAATTGATCATTAATTATTCCATTGAAATCTCCCATCATACAAATATTAGCATAGTCCAGTTCAATTATTTTCATATGTAATTTCCTGTAAAATTCTTCTTGGTTGTCATTTGGAGCATAAATTGCAATTAAAAGTGTTTTAACATTATTGTCCATTATTTCCACCATCAAAATCCTTCTATCGTCATCTGTATAAATTAGTTCTGCCAAAATTGTATCTCTAATATATAAGACCACACTCTTTTTTTACATTGTGTCAACAACATGAATAATTTCCCTAATTTTTTTTGTTTCAATATTTATTTTTGTTGTTTTTTAATATGTACTTCTTGTAGGCAAATTATGTCAAATTTTAATTTCTCTAATTTTTGAAATTTCTTCTTTTAGTAGCTAAATTAGGTCCATTTATGTTAATTGTAATCAATTTTCTTTCATCCATATTAAACTTTGTAAGAGGGTTTTATTGCTCTAGTAGATCTTAGTTCTTGTTGCTCTCTGGGTACACTACCTACTGCATCTTCTTTTTCTTTTTCAAGTACTGCTATGCACTCCTCTTGAAATTCAGTTAACGACTCTTCTTTTCTTGTGTCTTCCTCCTTTCCTCTAAGATATTCTAGGTAGAATAGCTCAGCTTTTTGACTGTGTCAATTCTCTAACTTTGTTCCTGCCAGGTGAACAAGAGGCCTTCTGGCATCAGCCATCTGTAATTTACTCCTCTTTTAAGTAACTCTTTAGTCAAAAATAAATATTCTCTTCTCATCTCTCTTACTCTTCTTGGTACCTGTTTCAGCACCACAATTTCTTTGTCTTTGTATTTTAATGTTTTCTGTCTTGCCACTTGCAGGATCTGTGTTTGAATAATTATCTCGGTAAATCTGATGTGAACTTCTCTTGGTAACCTATTTCTCATTGCATATCTTGTATAGACATGGAATACTTCAACCATCCCATCCATCACCTTCTCTTTGGTTATCTCTAACACTTCTGCCAATATTTCTGTCATTATTTCAGCAAGGTTTTCACCTTTTTCTTCTTCTACATTTTGAAATCTCAGATAAAATTCTGATTTCCCATCCTAATGGTCCACTCCTGCCATTTTCAACATCACTCAATTGAGTATCAATATCTCCAATTTTCTTATTTCTTTGTATATCTTCTTCGTTTTTCTTAAATCTGTCCTCATATTTCATCATCATCTGTTGAATATTCTCTACTTTCTCATCTGTCTTTTCAGTTCTTTTGCTCAATATTCTCTATTCTTTTTTCAATCTTCTGGATTCCTTGCATAATCATCTGCAATGCCACTTTCTCTTTCTCCTGCATTATCTGGATTGATCATTGTCCTCCAGATGGTGAAGAGGAGGCTATTGGTATTTAGGAAGCTGGGCGTGTTGTCTTTCATATCATCTTATAATACTTATCTGTAGAAAAAGAAAGAGAAAGAAAAAAAGGGGGAAAAAGGAGCTACCAATCCAAAAAATTAAAAAGGAGAAAAATCTTCAGGCACTTGTGTACCTTAATCCAATTAGTTGCAGTAATATGCAAAAAAAGAGAAGATGTGGGAAAAAGAATAATTTTTTTTTTTTGAAAAAAAAGAGGGTGGGGGAAGGAGGAAAAAATTTAAATAATTAAAAATAATAGTCTATGTATTTCTCTTAATAAACAAAGAAATCAAAGGAAAAAATTCTAGTTCCTGGTTAAAAGGTTAAAATCCAAGTATAAAAATCCAGCTGGAGGGGAAGTAAAAAATAAGGTAAGAAATAACAAACAATTATAATAGAAGGCAAACCACTGCTACTAAATATCCAAGGTTCTTTGGTGAATCAACTCAGACTTTCCAGTTCCAGTATCTTCAAGGTCACTTCAATTTTCTTTCTTTCAACTTCAACTCCAGACTTTGGCTCTCTATAGTTTCACAGATGAGCACCTGTATAAACAATCTGCCATGCTCATCCCACTATCTTTTTCAGTGCAAAGCTCAGAGTCCTTGAGTATAACACAAATACACAAAAAGTAAAAGAAAAAAAGAAAACAGTATATCCAAGTCTCTAGGTGGCAGTGCTACTTATTTTTCTTCACTTTCACTTCCCCTCATGTATCCAAAGCCAGGAACAGAAAAAAAAGTAAGATCTTTTCTTTTTTAAAAAGAGAAATAAATAAATCTCAAATCAGAAAGAAGAGTCTTAATCAAAACAGACTTTCAGGAGAATTATTTTTTTAAAAAAAAGATGAAATTTTTTTAAAAAAACAGTCCAGTTTAAAATTGAGAAGCTTTGCCAAATTCCAAGTTCCAATAAAAAGGGGAAAAAAAGAAACTTTCAATTTAACTAGCTTAATCTCACCACTTAAGCTCTTTTCGCTTCACTTTTAATTCCACTTTAAGACTTTCAGGGTGTTCTCTCCAAAAAACAATAAGTAAAAGTTCATCTCACCAAACTGACATACTTTCTTCTGATCTCTTCTGTTCTGGAGCTATCCCAGCTTCAGCAGCTTGAATGGCTGCCTCTCCACCACCAGCAAAAACAGCTTTTCCTGGATCAACCAGGGACTTTGTGATGTCCCTGGAATCAGCAAGATGTGCTCTTATCAGTCACTGTCTCTACAGGATGGTTTAGGTCTGGTGGGACCGTCCAGCAGCGGAGATATCAACAGTGATCTTGGAGAATGAGGTTCACGCATTGTACTGCCACGACACCATCTCTGTCCTCGCTCTAAAATGTTTTGTATTACAAAACATAACACTGTAGTAGTAAATGAAATCAGTTATTACAATGTTTTTTTTCCTGCCTTTATTATTTTTTATAAATAATTCAAGATGGCTAACATACTTTATGCTCCTTCTTCCTCCTATTTTTCCTACCACAATAACTCTGTGAGATGGGTTGGGCTGAGAGAGAGTAACTGGCTCAAAGTCATCCAGTCAACTTTCATGCTTAAGGCAGGAGTAGAACTCACAGACTCCTGGTTTCTAGCCTGGTGCTTTAGCCACTGGACCAAACTGGATCTCTAGATTCTTAGTCTCTTAGGTTATTTGCATAACCTAATTGAAAATGAGACACTGCAAGACGCAGACATGGTTGAGGCTACTGAATTATGGTTATGGCTACTAAAAGAAGTGTAAATATTTTTATTTGTGATAAGAGAAATGGAAGGCAGCAAAAAAGGCTCACTCTTGAATGGCAGACCATGATTTCTGAGCAAGTCAATATCATGTTGGTACTATATATAAATAAATGACTACTGTTTCTCCTCATATTTCCATAACTATATTCATTTTATTGTACCAACATTTACTTGGGCTTCATTTTTTAAAATAGTGGTGCTAAATATCATTCAGTCTTATTAATACCTGTGTGTCCCAGAAAATAAGACTGGGTCTTATATTAATGTTTGTTCCAAAAGACACATTAGGGCTTATTTTTCACTAGTCTTATTTTGGGGAAAATATGGGCCAAAATGCATCCATCTGGCTGACAATCTTAACTGGGGCTTATTTTTGGGATAGGGGTAATATTACGAGCATCCTAAAAAATCAAGCTAGGGCTTATTTTCTGGTTGGGCCTTATTTTCAGGAAAGCACAATATTACTTTATTTCTTTATAGTACTGCAGAAATCCTGATGGTGATATAAATGGTCCTTGGTGCTATACAACAGATAAAAATAAAATCTGGGATTACTGTGACGTTCCGCAGTGCCGTAAGTACACTATTAATAACTGTATTATTATTAGTTTGGGGGCAAGAAATCCTTGTTTAGTGGGAAATAATGACGTATGAGGCTGCAGTGGGATGACCATAACTGGCAATGACTATTTAATTTTTATCATCTTCTCTTATTCTGCTCTTTACCATATAATTTACTCTCCCTGCCCAAAATTCTTCTCCCCACATTCAGTTGAGTAATTTAGACTAAGAGGGATCCAGATTAAGGCCAATTGATGTCCTGTCCTAAGCATAGCCCGACAATGATGGCTCTTTGGTTCTTAACCAAAAAGACATTAAGATTCAATAAAAGTATAAAGTTGAATGTTGCAGTGAAAGAATTGAGAGCAGGATAACTGAGGAACTCTGTGTTGCTTCCCCCACTGCCCTTGATACCCAAAACACATGCTTATTTTTCTTAATGATTAATTGCTGAAGAAGATAAAGGCTGCAGCCAGTAGTTAGACTGCTGGTTCCCATTGCTGACTTCTCAATTTCATTTAAAAGATTTTATATCATCTCTCTTTCTCTCCCTCTGCCTCTGTCTCTCTGTGTCTCTGTCTCTATCTCTCTATCTCTCTATCTATCTCTCTGTCTCTGTCTCATATATCATCTATCTATCTATTTATCTCTAGGTATGTATATCTATCTATCATCTATTTCTCTATCCATCCATCTCTCTTCTATCTATCTATCTATCTATCCATCCATCCATCCATCTATCTATCTATCTATCATTTAACATATATAATCAAATCCAAGTGTCTTCAAACTTGTCAAGTTTAAGATTTGTGGACTTCAACTCCCAGAATTCCTGAGCTAACATGACTGGAGGAGGAATACTGGGAATTGAAGTCCACTAATCTTAAAGCTGTCAAGTTTGAATGATCTAATCTATCAACTATCTAGTTTGATCTATCATCCATCCATCTACCTGTCTGTGATCTTGATGTACCATGACAATCAAAGTGTTTCAGTGGTTTACACTAAAAATTCCAAATTTTGAGAACAGCAGCCATCTCTAATTCGCTATCCTTGCCCCATCATATGCAAACACATGGTGCATATGGCTCTCTTCAGATACCCCAACTGAACTATTTCAGCCTCAGCTGTTGACAAAATTAATAACTCTTAACTTTTGGACCTATTCCTCCAGAGACAAAGGCAATTTTCAAGATTTCTCATTAAAGAGAAATTATTGAACCTTTGCTACAGTATGCATATCTTACATCTCTCCCATTCATATTTCAGCTGCTTCTGATGCTGGATGTGGGAAAGCCAAATATCCACCGCTTCTATGTTTTGGAAGAGTTGTTGGTGGCTGTGTTTCAAATCCTCATTCTTGGCCCTGGCAGATCAGTCTCCGTGTTCGGTATTAAATAATTTTATATATATATATATATATATAAAAATATAAATATCTTGCATCCTGCTGTTGTAGGTAAAATAGAAGGAGGAAGGAATATTAGGTAAGTTCACCACCTTGAGTTATTTATAAGAATACTAAAGGTGAGATATAAATAAATAAATAATAGGATTATTTATTATACTTCTCCTCCACCCAATAAGCAAAAATCTCTCTGTGGTTATATTCTAGGCTTGGATTGTGATTTTCTCCCATGTCCTATTTGATTTATTATTTTTACTCTGCATTTGTTCTTCTATTTATTGCTCAGGGCTTGTATCTTTATTATTTGAAACTTTTCAATGAACTTGCTTATAGTTCTTTTTTAAGGGACCAGATTATTTTCTCAAAAGTTGTAAATAGCAGCCCATCTTTCCTTACCAAAGCTAGTTTCTCTACACAGATTGTCCTCACTTAATGACCATTTGCTCAGCAACCATTTGTAATTACAACACTGCTGAACAAAGAGACTAATGACCTACAGCTAAGCTTCCAGTACACCCACAGTTACATAATTGTGGCCCATGCATTTGGCAAGCATTCATACCTATAACATGTTGCTAAGTGCCTCATGATCATGTGACCATCATTTGTAGTCTCCCCTGCTGGCTTCCCCAGAAAGTCATCAGGGAAGCCTGCAGGGAAATACACAAGCCGTTGGCACCTGGCTAGTTCCAGGAAGCTGACTGAAAAGCTCTGCATTGCTGTTCTCTTCTGCCCATGCAGAGGAAAGCTTCAGCAAGCAGTTCTTTTGCTCTGTCCACTTAATGACCACACATGGGTAAGCCAGGAATGCCAAATCAGATCAGGTGATGACCTGCTTTATGTTCACCATGAATTGCGGCTCACTTATGGTTATAAGTCTAAGGTCATAGGAACTACCCTAGTTACTGAGGGCAGATAGAATATATTATTCCACATGGGTGAAATTCAAGGGTGGGCTTCAAATTTTTTAGCAAGGTGCTCTCTGCCCTAATGACTGGTCATGCCTGGGTGGGCGTGGCCAACTTGACATCACTTCTTTGCCCTAATTACCTAAAAAAAGATATATTCCAAAAAGTGGTTTATTATTTTGTGCATGTAATACTTAAATAAAAGACTGGATGAAACCAGACTTAATAGCAGTGACTATGAGAGGGATCTTGGAGTCTTAGTGGAGTTTCTGGTGAGTTAGGTGATTCTTATTATTTGGTAATTAATCCACTTGGAAGCGAGTGACAATGTTATCTGATTTTCTTGATGGCTCTCCTTTGCAAGCACTGAGTGGATTGTTTATCTCACTTGCAACACTTTTACAAGGTGTGAAATGCTCTTGGCTGAATGCCCAGAAGTTCAATTAAAGCCTATTAAGAGCTTTCCCTTGCTGCTTGTCTTTCTGATGATACTGGGGCTCTCCCGAGCCCCTGTGAGCCCCCAACAGTCCACCCCAGTGAAATTAGCTTGAATTTTGCTTCCAGGAAAGCAGTAAAGCAGTAAAGCCTTTATCCTCTTACTAAATCTTGGTACCAGATGTTCCCATGTTTGCAGTACCAACATCCTTTTCTGAGCCTTCTCTTATGTGGCTGACATACAGATAAAGTTATCTCCAGACATCACTTTGGATTAGGGAGATGTTAATTGCCATGTGTGTTGCATCACTCAAGATCTTTCCCCAGCTGCATCTCACCATGGCACAAATATGCAGCGGCAACATCAGTTCTGTCACCTTTCCATGATATTGGCTTCATCTCTTAGATTGCTCTTAACTATATCTTTATTAAAATAATATTTCTCCTCATATTATGATGCTTCCCCAAAGTAGTCTGAAAGGGTATGAAATATTCTGTATTTTGTCACTCAGGTTTCTGGAAGAGAGTCAGCTGGTTATATTGATTTCAATAGAGGTAACAGCAGAGACAGGGCTTGGATTGGTTACAACTTTCATTCTGGTATGGTTTTCTCCCAAACCAGTGGATAGCAGCACTTCAATTCAGCAATGATGAAAGGACCTCACTCTAGTCTATACAGTCTGTTCAGAATAACAGTAAGAGAAACAACAACAACAACAACAACAACAACAACAACAACAACAACAACAACAACAACAATAATAATAATAATAATAATAATAATAATAATAATAATAATAATAATAATAATAAAATGGAAAGGCTCTCTCAAATGACATTTCATTCCTGCAAACTTTATATCCATGTTTCAGTGGCAATACCTGGAAATGTTTTGCCAGTGCCTTCAACTCTCAAGTCTAGAATGTAACTGTGAGATCTTCATGTAGTCTCCCATTCTAGTAATAGCCAATGTTGTGGTCCACCAGCAGCCTGTGGAGATGGCAGCAGAAGTGGGGAAGAACATGGGCCAGTCTGGGAGTCTGGGGAGGACTCAGACGATGGTCCTGAGTCTGATATAGAGATGGGGCAAGGACCATCTGGGAGTTATGTGCTGACTCCAGAGCCTCCAGAATCTGAAAGCAGTGAGGCAGAGGAACAAGGGGAGCCTGTTCCCAGTGTATGTGTGCGCAGAACTGCCAGAAGGCAAGAGCAGCTAAGACAAAAGGGGCGACTTGGGAGTAAGGCTTGGAGGTGATTGCCCCTCCCATAAGATATAAAGGAAATGCAAAGGGACAGGAACCTTTGCAGGAAGCAACGTTGTTTGCTCTGGTTGGTTTGGAACCCGAAAGCTCCATGGTGAATTTGTGCTCCATTTGGTTTTGAAAGACAAATTGTTACTTTAGTCGTTGGCAGCACTTCAAGAAAAATAAAGGTGTGTTTTTATCAGACTTCTTCTGAAGGACTTTGGCAGATTTCCATGGGACTATTTATAACTGGTTGAGACTCATTACAGGCTGTGAATGATGATAATTCACAGCTGTTGAACTAAAATAAAAGGGTGTGTTTTTGGTGTCTCAGGAAGCCTTGGTCAGAACATCCAATTCTGTCCCTGTTTAGAACAGTGTCACGAACAATTATTATCCTTTTAACATTTACCCCGTACTATTGAAACAGTGCTTTTTACATACTATTGTTGCTTTCCCTAATGGTTTACATCTGTCTGTCATCTGCTTGTAATATATTGTTAATGTAGATGTCACTTTGTAAGATAGATCCACAAAGCCTAAAGCAATAATATATGTACTAGTAGTTAGGGTAGTACAAGACTCTGCTCTGATAATATGGTTTCATACTCTGAATTTATTAGTCTCAAAGAAGCAAGAAAAGAAATGCCATTCAGTTTGTTCTGAACTGTTGTAAATTTAAGCCATTTCATGGATGCTGGTATTTGCTGTGTGTAATGCTTGAGAATAAGGAGATTGAATAATGAATGGACAGCCTTATTTATTATAAAATTAATTTTTTGTTTTCTTTTTTTCAGTTACAACAATTTTCATTTTTGTGGAGGCACTTTAATACAGCCACAATGGGTTCTGACAGCAACTCACTGCTTAGACCGGTAAAACTTTTATTTGTACACTGCCCAGAGTCTCTTTATGAAGGAGATGGGAAGCTTCAAAATATGATAAATAAAAATAAAACTTTCCTTAAGCAAGAGACGAGATTTTCCCAATTCAATACTATTGCAATGGGTTGAAATGTCAACTGGCAAAATTCACAACCAGGGAATTCTGGGAGTTGTAGTCACTCCATAGCTAGAAAACACCAGGACACAGTCGACATTAGACTATTGTACCTGGGTTGCAAAAATTAAGATGACCATCAGTTAGCAACAAACAGTTAGAGCTTTCTGTGTCTGTTTGGGGCCATTTTGTGGTACCGTTATATTAGTCCTAGCAGGTATCTGTCAGATTATGACCAATCTACCATTTTGCCATTATGACAAATATGCTATGCCCGGGATTTAATTCACTCTTGATTACCTGAATGGTTTATATCCCATCCTTCAACGCAGTTCTGAGAGTAGAAGTTTGTAATCTGTTTGCAGCTGGCAAGCAACCTGTTGGATGTACAGATATCTCACCATGACACTAGAAATTGCAATGTTATATAAGATTATTAGCTTTTAGGAAACTATTTGAGGAAAAAAAGAAAACTAGAATCAGAAATCAGAAGAAAGCAATTACTCAGAAAATAATTTCTGAGAATTAATACACTGTTAACAAAATTGGAAAGTTTTTCATTGGATATTTATTTATTTATTTGTAAAACATGTACAAGATAACTAATGTATGAACATAAACAGGACAATAGGAGTAAATACAGATAAATGGGCACAGTAAGACAAGGACGATAGGCACACTGTTGCGTTTACATACGCCCCTTTAAAAGACATCTTAGGAATGAGGTGAGGTCCACAGTAGACAGTTTGAGGCTGAAGCTGTGAGGGGTTATAACAACGGAGGTAAAGCATTTCAAGTATTGACCACTCTGTTGCTGAAGTCGTATTTTGTGCAATCGAGTTTGGAGTGCTTTATCTTGAGTTTCTATTGGTTGTTTGCCCATGTATTATTGTGATCGAGGCTGAAGAAGTTGTTGACAGGTATGATGTTGTAACAGACAATTTTGTGTACTATGCTTAGACCAGACCACATCTATGCATGACCTGTATGAACTATACATAACCAATTGACAGCAAGATCTCCTGATACAACACAAATTGTGGCTTGGTTCACATTTGTTCCAATTCATAGTATGATTTGTTTGGATCTGGCTTTTGTGTTGTGTGTAAACATCTCTGTTGTGGCTTGGCATACCTATTAACTGAGTTCTCAGAAGGACCTGATGGCCAAAGGGAATGACTATAGTATCTATAGAATAGATGTATGTATTTGTTTTTAAAAAAACAAAAAAAAACCACACAAAAAAGCATAGATATCTATATACTATGCAAAAGAGACAATCAACAAGCCAAAAAAGGAACAAAAAGATGAAAATACTTTCCCATTAGCAGCCAATACCCAGACGAGCATAGATTAACACGAAGACCAACAAGAAATAAATCAAGGAATTGCCAAACCAGATAACAGTAAACAAAAATGTACACATAAACAAATATAAACAAAAAATGTAAACAGTAAACAAAAAGAGGCAATGAAATGTTTAGAAAGCAACCACAAGCTCGGAGAACAAACCTTCACCCTCATCCTACACCTGAGCTATAGATACTCACTGCAATTCCTAACAGTAAACAGCCCAATCAAAGAATCTCTAAAATTCTTCCTCCACCAAGCTATTATAATTTAAACTGGAGCAAACCCCCACTCCTCGCTAGCAGTGATTATGTTACCTAGTTTGGGTAATGAAATGTCCACCAACTCAGAGAACACCAAGGGCCCCTCATATATTGTCTCTTTCTCAGCTGCTGTCTCTGAGTAATTTCACCTGGAAAAAGACTGTAAGCTCCAGGATGAGATGATCCTGCTTTGGATACAGAAAAGTACTTAATTGGCATTTTTATCCAGGGCTGGCAAGGATCTGCATCTAAAGCCTTGGAAACCACTTGCCAAATGGCACAGTGGAAATACTAAGCTGTATAAGTATGGAATAGTAGCCTGGCTTGGTGTTTCAGCTTCTTTGTTTCTCAATAAAGAACAAATAGCTCCAACCAATTATGCATAGATTATAGATTAATAGCAATTAGTGCCATTTAATAAGTGAATATAATTAAATAACCATTGGCATCCGATGCTTGGTATCTGATATTCTGGTTTTCCATAATTCCCCTAATGTTCCCACTGATACAGTGATTTCTAGTAATTTAGCTTGTTAAATCGAGCACATTTCCCCCCCACAATTCTCACAGCTAGTTTAGCCCTATTTGTCCTCCCTGCAGACTTACATACATACATCCACCTGTGGCTCAGAGGTGGTATTCAGCAGGTTCTGACCAGTTCTGAAGAACCAGTAGTGGAAATGTTGAGTAGTTCAGAGAACCAGCAAATATCACCTCTGACTGGAGACTGGAAGTATCCTTCCCCTGCCACGCCCACCAAGCCATGCCCACAGAATCGGTCGTAAAAATTTTTGAGTCCCACCACTGCTTTGGCTCCAGGCTTCAGAAATTCTTACTGAATTGTCCTCTTCTTATCTACCTAAATTTTGGGTCTATGAAGACATTCTCACTTGGGAAATTTGTCTTTTGTAGGTCATCAAATCCTAATTTTTACAAAGTGTCGCTTGGCTTGCACACAGAGGCAGGTTTAGAGCCATCCACCCAACATCGTGTTGTTGAGAAAATATTCAAAGAACCAAGTAGGGCGGACATTGCCCTGCTGAAATTAAGCAGGTATCTTTTGGGTGACAATATTTATCTTTAATACTCTCTCTCTCTCTAACCTCCATTCCAAAACTCCTTGCTGTGAATATAGTAACATTACTAAAGTGACCTGTGAATTGATCCAATTTCGTTATGGTATAATGCTTGTCTGAAGTAACATCCAAATTTATTGATGCACACCGTGCTTTTGTTTTTAGGTAATTGCATTTTTGTTATGGACAAAATCATTGTAACTGGGATAAGCTTCTGGCATGGAATAATACCCATATAGTTTTTTATTTTTTAATTGATACAAATTGGTTTGCATACAATTTAGAAGGAAGAACATTAACTTCAAATTTGGCTTTAGCAGTAAATATATACGAATCAATCTATAACAATAGCATACTTAGAGCTTTTATTGCCCAATACCTAAGTTTAGGTCTACTAAAGATAAAAACATAAAGTTCTTCTACCAGGTGACTTATTTTTATTACTTGTTTCTTAGATTTATGTTCTTCCTTTCTTCCAAGACCTCATGGTGGGATGCATAGCACTCTCTCCACACAAGTTAATGTTTCACCAGTTCTTGATTATCTGTTCCCAAATCCTCTAGAGTAGCTGTGCTGTCCAGCCAGTATATAGTAATGAGAATTGGCATAGCTAGTTAGGAATTGGGAGCTGTCCCCTTAAGGGAATGCATCATGGTAAATGTAGTTAAGGTACCCTGGGAAATGTAGTCCATGTCATGTGGCCACATCTGCAATCCTGACTGGTCACTGAATTGACCCTTGATGGGTTGGGGGAGGTTCCTTCACTCTTGCCTGGAACCCAGCGACATGCTGCTGTCTCACCCCCTTGCTCCTTCATTTTGGGGATGAAAGATTACTATCCTTTTACACCAGAAAGTCAGCTATGCAAAGAGTTGGACATTGAGATGAATCTCGACATAACTGTAAGTTATATCGAGGATGCCTGATGAACCAATAAAAAGACTTTGTATGGATGCTTTGTGGAGTTATCTATCTGCCTTTATACATTCAGTCAGTAATTATAGAGGACAGAATAGTAAAAGGATAGTTATATCTTCGAATTCCCAAGACAAGTAAAAGGATGATGCTTATCTGGACTCCCTCAGTATAAAGACCATAAATTTGGACTCCTGAAAGTATAGCAGTACTTCTCAAATTTGGCATCTTATGTGTGGACTTCAACTCCCACAAATCATTCCCAGAATTTTGGGAGTTGAAGTCCACCCTCTTAAAATTGACATATTTGAGAAACATTGCTCTAGCCTAGGTTATGAATTCACTCTGGAATAGACAATGCGTTTCCTGGAAAATTTGTGTTTGGGTAGATTCCAGCTTAAATTTGAGGAGTTTTCACAATTTTTTTTCTTTCTCTTTTTCTTTCTTTTTCCTTTACTTCCAGAGAAGTGTAGATACAGGAAGTCTTCTACTTACAAGAGTTCATTTAATGACTGTTCAAATTCACAATGGCTCTGAAAAAGTGACTTATGACCATTTTTCACCTTATGACAATTGTGGCATCCCCATGGTCACGAAATCAAAATTCAGACGCTTGGAAATTGACTCATATTTATGACCATTGCAATGTCCCAGGGATCTTGTGATCTCCTTTTGTGACCTTTTGACAAACAAAGTCAATGGGGAAGCCAGATTCACTGAACAACCGTGTTACTATCTTAAAAGCTACAGTGATTCACTTAACAACTGTAACAAAAAAGGTCATAAAATGGGACAAAACTCACTTAACAACTGTCTTACTTAGATAGTTTGGACTCGGTTGTGGCCACAGATCAAGGACTACCTGTAATCTTATTTCAAAACCCAGGTTTTTTTCAGCTCACTTGAAAAAACCCACTTGAGATATTTGTGGTTCTTTTGTTGGAAAATAGACAATGTGAAATAGCATGAAGGCAGGTTGACTTCACAAAAGACACAGTAGAGCAATGTTTCCCAGTTGGCTGAGGAATTCTGGGAGTTGAAATCCACCCATCTTAAAGTTGTCAAGGTTGAGAAACACTGCATGAGAGGCTATAGTGATGCTGAAGCTACCTTAATTAATGGTTTTTTATTCTTTATTCATGCAACATTAAGATTCAATTCCATTATATCAAAGATTATATTCTGGAGACAGTGCTTTTATATAGGATAACTCAAGCATAACTTTTATATAGGATAACGCAACCCTCTTAACTGTTATATGAGATTATCTTTCTTTCAAAAAAATGACTGCAGTAGCAAGAATTGTTTGACTTGAAGAACTGACTTGCTGAAACAGGGAGATATGTGATACATGGCCATACCATACAATGCTAAGTTATAGTGACTGCATTTATGTAAATGCTATATTTATATTCATTTTAGAGACCAAATTCTGAAGTTTCATGAGTTGCCTAAGCAACTAGCAAGTAAGCTGACTTCACAATGTGTAAACCTTAGCCTCCTAGGAATGTATTACTTAAAAAATGTCCATGGACTAACAAACCAGAATCTAATGTGAGCCAGTGTGGTCTAGTAATTAAGGCACAAGGCTAGAAAGCAAGTGGCCATGAGTTCAAGTCCTGCCATAGTCAATATGTTTGCTGTGTTTGGTTATTTGCAAATAAAATATAAAGGCTGGAGATGCACACAGTGTAATATAATAATAGAGTGACTAGAATGAAAAGATATCATTTTTCTTCCAGCCCAATAAAGATCACCAATGAAGTCATCCCAGTCTGCTTGCCTTCAGCCAACACTGTTGTAGCAGGTGGAGCAGAATGTTATGTCACAGGATGGGGTGATACAAAAGGTGAGTAACCTCAGAATGGTTAAAAAATTTGCAAGACACTCAGTTAAAACTAATGGTAGTCCTTGTTTAGTGACCATTTGCAGTTATGATGGTGATGAAAAAGTACTTTGTGACAAGTCCTCACATTTTTGACCTTCACAAGTCTGTAAAGCAAAGGAAACCTGAAAAGTGGTTTCTCACTAAATGAGGATTGCCTGAATTATATTTGGCCTGCAAGATCCACATGACCACCAGATGGTAGCAAAAGCTTACACTTTTTAGTTTCTGAAGGGCAAGGTAATCATGTGAAATTTGTCGGGATTAACAGTGGTAAAAAGGGAGTTTTTTATGGTGCCATACTTAGTGATGAATATGCTTCCTTGAGTATATAAGAATGTTATTGGTTATAATACTACTATTGGTAGAAATATGTCTATATCTATATATAGAGATAGAGAGCTAGATAGATAGATAGATATAGATATAGGTACAGATAGAGATATAGATAGATAGAGTTAGATATAGATAGATAGATAGATAGATAGATAGATAGATAGATAGATAGATAGATAGATAGATAGAGATAGAGATAGAGATAGAGATAGAGATAGAGATAGAGATAGAGATAGAGATAGAGATAGAGATAGAGATAGAGATAGAGATAGAGATAGAGATAGAGATGATATAGCTATAGATTATCTTACTTGGGTTTAGGGATTTTCTTATTGAGATGTATTCTGTGTTTTGTGTGGGCTGCACCAATGGAGGCTCATTCAATTTCATTGTACACATGTTGTGTATTGACAATAAAGGTTTGAACTTGAGCTTGAACTTATACCATGGAAAATTCATGCCTGCATCCTGAACCTTTAAGTAACATTTCCATTAGAAAAAGCTAGTAGAATGTATCTGATCCCATTCTTACCAGATCAGGAAACATACAGAATAACACAGCTGGAAGGGACCTTGAAGGTCTTTCTAGTCCAGCTCAGGCAGGTAACCCTATACCATTTCAGACAAATGGTTGTCCAAATGTTTCTTAAAATTTTCCAGTGTTGAAGCTTTCACAACTTCAGGAGGCAAATTGTTTCACTGATTAATTGTTATAACTGTCAGGAAATTTCTCCTTTAGTTCTAGGTTGATTAGTTTCCATCCATTGGCTCTTGTCCTGTTTCAGGTGCTTTGGAGAATACCTTGACTCTCTCTTCTTTATGGCAACCCCTGAGATATCATGTCTTTCTTTAAACTAGATATGCCCAATTCCAGCAACTGTTCTTTATATATTTTAGCCTCCAGTCCCCTAATCATCTTTGTTGCTTCTTCACTGCATTATCCTCTATGGATTTTCCTTTCATTATTCCCTCCCTCTCATCTGCTTTTCAAAGGAACTGGTGGAGATGGCTTCCTTAAAGAGACTGGCTTCCCTGTCATTGAGAATAAAGTGTGTAACCGGCCTGAGTTCCTTAATAACAGAGTCCGTAACCACGAACTCTGTGCTGGTAATATTGATGGGGTATCTGATAGCTGTCAGGTAAGATATGGCATGCGTCTTTTGTCAATAAACCCAAGGATGTTTCACTTTTTTTCCTCCCAGTGAAAATGCTACCTACAGAGGGTTTCCCCCACTAATTATTATGGCAAGTGAAGAAAACATTCACTTTATATTCTGAATGTGGGTGTGTTGAGGATGTTTTTATGATTCTCAATGCTAATATTTGTTTTTATTTCTTGTTTATTTTATCATTGTATATACTTTTTTGTGAGCCACTCCAAGGCATATACTGAGATAGGTGGCCATATCTATCTATCTATCTATCTATCTATCTATCTATCTATCTATCTAT
>BLBF01000063.1:739412-751316 GCA_015471245.1 Laticauda colubrina
CTATCTATCTATCTATCTATCTATCTATCTATCTATCTATCTATCTATCTATCTATCTTGCTGTCTTGCTATCTTGCTATCCAGTGGGTTTCTAATAATTTCACTACCGGTTCACTGAAAATGTTAGCATGTGTGTGTGCATGACTGCTGACCATGTGCATGTGAAAAGCTTCCACCATGTGGTGAGACTCAACTGAGCAGCATTTTGGGGCCTGCTCCCCTCCATCTCTGCTCTCCAGGGCAGTGGCTGCTTCTCTTCACACTGCTGGGAGAGTGTCTTGTGCAATTTAACAGCCGTGAGCCATTGGTTTGCTCTAAGTCCCATCCAGAAAGTGCTGTAGCACAAAGAAGCAGCAGCCATGTTGAATGCAGTTTCTCTCAGCTGCAGTGCTTTCCGGGTGGGACTTAGAGCAAAGCAGTGGCTCACAACTGCTAAATTGCACAAGATGCTCTCCCAGCAAGAGCAGCAGTGGAGAAAAGCAGATGCCGACCTGAAGAGCACATGGAGTGTCTCTGCGAATGAATGAAGCTCGGCAAGGGATGAAAGAAGTGGCCTGCAAGATCTCCACTGTAGTGCTTTCTGGATGGGACTTCTTACAGGTAAGAACTGTCCAGTCCATTTCCCAAACAGCTTCGACCCTCCTGTGCTCCCCCACCCACGTGGTCCTTCAGCCTAGTGCAGAAGGCTGCAAGTCAAATAAATTACTTCAGCTTGAGAAGCCGTAATTTGAGACCAGAGGGGGGCAACAGCATATAGGTGGAGGCCCAGGACAAGGCCAGAGCAGGGGAATGGTGCATTGCCTGCCCCGGCTGAAGCTGGGGGAAGCTCTGGGATTAGGCTGTGGCACGTTTCCCAACCCAGCTGAGGTGAATGGTGAGTGGGTGGAGGCTCTGGAACAAGGCTGGAGTCGGGGAATAGCACATCCCTAGACCCCGATCCAAGGTGAAGGTCGAACCAGCTGGCATGCTTATCTTTGGTGAGCAGAGCGAGTGAGGCATGGAGATTAGCTGGGCCACATGGTGAAGGCAAGATATTTAGGGTGGGGTAGAGCTGGGTGGGGTGGGATGGGGGGGCAGCCGGTGGTGCTAATTGACGGTTCCCCGACCTGCATAGAATCATCACTATTGGTTCAGTAGAACCAATCCGAACCAACTGAATACCACCTCTGTAGCTATCTAGCTATAGAGCTATCATCTAATCTACTTACCTATTTACCTATCTACCTACCTAGTATCCAGAAGAATACAAAATGGTTCCAAAAGGAAAGGTTCTTTCTTAAGATGAGCTGGAGAAAAATGTCTACAAAATTTCTATACAGCAATGTTGGATGGCTATGATGGTGGAAGATCCATGTCTTTCTACAAATGGCATCATCTTTAATGCTGCCTTACATGCATTGCTCATTCAGGTTCATGAGCACCATGAGTAAAAATTCACCAAGAAATGTTTCCCCAAGTTATAACTGAACATGCATCTACAACAGTCCTTTCTGTCTATTTCTGTTTTGTATATTGTTTTGTCTGATTTGCTTTGACTCACTTTTGGAGTGCATCTAAAACCATGACTAACAAGCCTAGCCCAGTATAATGTGTGGACAAAATGTCAGTAGCTACCTCACATACATACAGCTATATTAGAAAACATGATTAATAATACAAGTAGTAGACGAGTTGCTGGGTGTGGGAGGAGAAAGTGATAGGAAAATTATCTTCTGTTTTGAGCACTAAATCTATCTTCAGGGAGAAACCAGAGAGAAAATTTAATCTGGCTTTATATTCGGTGCCCAGCTATAATGCAAGCAATGTTAGTTATGTATGCATGAAAAAATTGAAATAGCTTTTGCTTCAAGAGGAAACATGAAAACCTAAGGAAAATTTTACTTGGAATATGAGTTTTGACTTTAGTATTGCCTTCAGTAATGGAGGTAACACTGTATGCTTCAAAAAAGTTGATCAAAATTTCATTATCTGGATCTAATCCGGGTCAATCACTGGGATCAGAGGTTTAGTTTTCCAAGCTTTTGAACTCCTGCTGGAGCCAATCCTCAGGGAACTTCCTCTAACTAGAGTGAAGTTCCCTGAGGATGGGCTCCAGCACGAGTACAAAAGCTTGGAAGATTAAATCCCTTGTCCCAGTGACACTGATCCAGACTGGATCCTGCAACATTATCCTGGGACACATATATGCTGTCCAGCCAGTTATAGTTAATGGGGAATTGGAATAGTTAGGAATTGGGAGCTGTCCCCTTAAGGGAATGCATCATGGTAAATGTAGTTAAGGTATCTTGGGAAATGTGGTCCATATTATGTGGCCAATTTGTTATCCTGATTGGTCACTGAATTGACCCTTGGTTGGGTTGTGGGAAGTTCCTTCACTCTTGCCTGAACCCAGCATCATGTTGGCGTCTCACCTCTTTGCTCCTTGTTCCTTCGATATGGGATGAGAGATTACCATCCTTTTATACCAGAAAGTCAGTTATGCAGAGAATTGGACATTGAGATGAATCTCGACGTAACTGTGAGTTATATTTGAGGATGCCTGATGAACCAATAAAAAAACTTTATATGGATGCCTTTGTGGAGTTTAAATCTGTCTGCCTTAAATTCAGCTTGTAATTGAAGAGCAGAAGAACATATATTCACCTTCATTCCAGAGGTGATATTCAGCAAGTTCTGACCAGTTCTGGAGAACCGATAGTGGAAATTTTGAACAGTTCAGAGAACTGGCAAATACCCCTCTCATTGGCCCCACTCCCATCTAGTCTCTGCCTCCCGAGTCCCGAGCTCATTGGCTGGGTCTTCTTTTGTTGCCATGCACAGGAGAATGGAGCTGGAAAGCAGGTTAGTGGGGTGGGGAGGGAATGGAGATTTTACAAGATCCTTTCCCTGCCACACCCACCAAGTCACACCCACAGAATCGCTAGTAAAATATTTTGAATCTCACCACTGCTTGATTCATACCAAGAACTATTGTTGAGCTAAGTATTAACAGTACCTAAGTTTTTGCATCTTTAACCTCTCCAACCCTGGCTAGGCTAATCTCTGGAACTTTGATGTATCCAAGACAGGCTAACAATTTAATATCAGCTTGTAATGCTAACTGTGTTAAGGTTAAACATGGAAAGCTGTTTCTAATAGAAAGCTAATTTCTAATTCTCAGGCCAACTTGAAAGTCCTTGTTGAGTCTGCATCAAGAGACTATTTTAAAGTCTTATCCACACCACAGCATTATTATGAGGATATACACAGGTGCTTGTTGTTCTGAATCCACAGGAAGCAGAGTTAATGCCTACATTTCTTGTAGGAATGTCTTTATTCATATAAACCTTCAAAATAAGAAACATATTTCTTTAGAAATGTTTTTAAAAACCCATTCTGTTCCTGTTCCAAAAAATGAAATGGATGGCTTCTGGTTGATTCCATGTAAGTTGACAATACTTTGAAAAAATAGACACTATATAGTGCATATACATTATGTGTATACATACATATATGCAGGGGTGGGATCCAACCGGTGTAACTACCGGTTCAGTGATTTACAATTTGCGGGCACATGCATGCCTCACACATGCTGCGCATGCATGTGAAACATCGCCAGTTTGCTGCCTGGACAGCTGAGTAGCACTGCATGCGAGTGCACAGTGTTTGAAAAAGCACTTTTTTCCTGCTTTTTCAACTGCAGTTGTGCCGCACAAAGCAGCTGAGGTTGAAAAAGCAGGAAATAAAGGTCAGGTAAGAGCCTGGGTGGGCAGATGGGCCAATACAGCAGCAGACACAGAACCGGTTCTGTGTCTGCTGCTCTTCAGAGCTACTGGTTCTACAGAGCCGACTGAACCAGTCGAATCCCACCCCTGCATATATACATCAGAGGTTGTTTACAGCAGGTTCTGACCAGTCCTGGAGAACTGGTAGCGGAAATTTTGAGTAGTTTGGAGAACCAGCAAATACCACCTCTGGCTGGCCCTGCCCCCATCTATTCTTTGCCTCCTAAGTCCCAGCTGATCAGCTGGGTCTTCTTTTGTTGCCATGCACAGAAGAACAGAGCTGCAAAACAGTTTTTTGGGGTGGGGAGGGAATGGGATTTTGCAGTATCCTTCCCTGGAATGGGATGGGAGCGGAGATTTTGCAGTATCCTTCCCCAGCCACACCCACCAAGCCACATCCACAGAACCAGTAGTAAAAAATTTGAATCCCACCACTGATATACATACACCAAGATCCTGTAGTAAAACAAAATATTTAATGAAAGTGATTACTCTTCTATGAGAGCCGCATGTAATAGTTCCCTATCTGGAAACAATAGGTTTCAAAAATATGTTCATATTTACTCCATAGAAAAATTCTATGCTTTCTTTATAAAAAGTTTCTTTTCGAGCTCATGACATGATTGAATTCAACTCCTCCAACAGGAAGGTGGTGTCCAGTGGTTGTGAAATAGAAAACCAGGTAGCTCATGAGGCTTTGCAATATTAACCAAATATCAAATTTATTTGCTGGAATTTGGATGCTTGTTTTTTTCACAAAAGCCATTGAAACTGCGTAGAGAAGAAATAAAAAAATAAGTTTATAAGCGATTGACTTTATTGGGCAGAATGATTTTAGCAGAAATGCCATTTCTTCAAAGTTATTTTTGAGACTGAATCTCACTTTGTAAGGTGCCCTGACATTTTTTAAAAATAGAGGGTCAAGAGGGCCAAATTTGGGTTGGGTTCATGAATAAAAATAAAAGTGAATTTGCTCTTGTACCAAGGAGTCGATGAACATTGATGCTCCTCTCTCCTAAATTAAATAATGTGGTGGTCAGACTAAGACCAAGGAGATAGCATTGCAATTCCACCTCATCTGGCATCACATTGAAGTATACTGTGGCTTGTTTTGGCTTAGGATGTTGTATGAACTCAGCCATTCTGGCTTAGACAAACCTACCTATTATGTTATAAAAGCAGTCAATAGCTTAATGTGAGGAGAAACTGTTCTGCTATATTTAGCCTAACCTATTTTGAATAATTGTGATAATTGGAATGGTAACAGGTGAAAATAAATGCTGCTTTCATTTTCTTAGAGGAAGGTAAAATATAGATGTCATAATTTTATTCAAGGGAGGGGCGGGAATAAAATTAATTCCTTCTGCTCTTATGGTGCTTCTAGTCCAAACTGCTCCTTGCAATGACTTTTTTTAAAGAAAAAAACATACATGGATGTTAAGGTGCATGAATACACACACATATAGATGCATATGTATTTAGTGTATAGTTTGTGCTAAATTCCTCAAAAAATGTTGAACTAAAATCTAAAATGAATCATCTAAAGGCTGAATTTTCCAGAGGGTATGCAAGAATATCTAAGGATGCCTACATTCTCTTCTAAGGATATTTAGTCAGTACCTTGACATTTTCTCCACGTCTTCCACTGTCTCTGGCAAGGGCTGCCCCTTGGTCTCAGGTAAAAGTAGTACCAGAATCCCACAGAGAAGAGAAAGTATGCCTATGAAAAAGTGAAAGGAAAAATATATCAGACATTAGATATTTGTCCTAGATTTTTTTTTGCAATTCTACTGTTTGTGCAGGGAAAAAACGCTACAGTTTAAATAGTTTTTTTTTTTAACGTAGGGCGCAAGAAAAGGTCTAAATCACCTGATTAAAATCCCATGAAATATTGCACGGAGGCAGCATTTTACATATTTAAAATATAGGTTCAAAATTGAGATATAACTTATCCAATTGTATCAGGGTTAGGGGTGTCAAACTCAAGGCCAGAGGGGTGCTTTGATCTAGATCACTGGGCCACCCTGGAAACAGTGAAAGTCTGGCCTGCAGTGCCTCTGCCAGTGAAAAGAGAGCTCAGGAGATTTCTGTTTTTGGCTGTGGCAGCCTCCTGCAATTAGGAAGTTCCATTTTCATTGGCAGAGGGCTGCAGGAAGCCACCCCGGCTAAAAACAGAGTTAAGGGCCACGCATAGCCCCCTTGACCTCCGTTTTCGCTGGCAAAAAGAGGCCCTCCCAGCCAAAAATGGAGCTTAGGAGCCAAGGCTGTTTTTGCTGTCAGAGGTGCGTGACACGAGTGACATCAAGATGGCCACACCCACCCTGGCCATGGCCCCTGCCCCCCTGAGTTCAAATACAACCTTGATGCTGCCCTCAATGAAATCGAGTTTGACCCCCCTGTTCTAGCAGATATGGAATATATATAAGAGGCAAGAATCCTGTCCTACTCCTACAGATGGTGATCCACAAATCAGTGTTTTTCCAACCTGGAGCTCCTCAGATATGATGGATTATGAATACCAAACTTATTCGGGTCATATTTATTGGGAATGATAGTTGGGAAGATTCTATAGAGTCAGGTTCCTCAAGCTGTAGTCACTCACCTGGTGACTACATAAGTTCAACCATGCCATTTTTTGGACAACAACATGGATGTGATTTGTTGTTGTGCTTTCTTAGCAAGAATGCTATAATTTAAGTTTTTCTGGTTCATTATGATTTCAGAACCACCTCTTGTGCTTATGGGTGGGTCTTCCCAAACGTCTTGGGTGCAGAATAATATATTAGTCCGGATTGAAAAAGAGGATCAGTTAATAGCATTTTTTAATTTAAGGAATAGTATAATAGTCTGTTTTAATCAGTGATGGGATTAAATTTTGTTTACTACCGGTTCTGTGGGCGTGGCTCGGTGGGCATGGCAGGGGAAAGATACTGTAAAATATCCAGTCAGAGGTGGTATTTGACAGTTCTCCAAACTACTCAAAATTTCCACCACTGGTTCTCCAGAACTAGTCAGAACCTGCTGAATGCCACCTCTGGTTTTAATTGTAGAACAGTGACCTCTCTCAGAAATAAATTAACTTAAAAATAAATTCCAGTCCTTAACACAGTTTATTCCTTCCTTTAACTGAGACTATATAAAATGAACATATTAAGACCAGCAACATGGAGGTCTCTTCTGGGATGCACAATATTCTTACAAGAAACTAAATTCTTGGACAAAAAAAGTAGAAGTAGCTCTCAACTTACAGCCACAACAGAGCCCAAAATTTCCATCACTAAGCAAGACAGTAGTTAAGTGAATTTTGTGACAATTTTTGTCACAGTTAAGTGAATCTCTGTAATTGTTAAACAAATCTTGACTTTGCTTGTAAAAAATTGGGTGGAAAGGCTACAAATGGTAATCACATGATCATGGACAGTCCATCTGTCATAAACACAAGTGCTTGAAAATTGATCATGTGACCCTGGGGATGCTGCAACAGTTGTATGAAAACCAGCCCTGGGTCACTTTTTTGAGTGCCATTGTAACTTCAAAAGGCCACTAACCGAATGTTTGTACGTTGGACTACTTGTATTGTATTGTAGATTCATGATTATCCTGAGTACCAAACTCACTTTTTATCCAAGCATGCTCGTAAACTCCATTGTGTGTTGTGATGTGGCTTTAGAAAAGAGTATTTCACACGAGAAGAGTTCTACATTCCTCTGCTCACAACAGAATACCCTATACCACCAGGCTTGAGATTTTGGGCTTGGACAACGTTGAACTACACCACCTACAGTGAGACTTAAGCATAGCACACAAAATTATCTGCTACTCTGTCCTACCAGTGAATGACTACTGAAGTAGTCATTAATGACTACTTCATTAATTACATTGAAGTAATCAATGTAAACCGCTTCAAACTCGATTGCAGAAAGTATGACTTCAGCAACAGAGTGGTCAATGCCTGGAATGCACTACCTGACTCTGTTGTTACATCCTCTAACCCACACTCCTTTAACCTCAAACTATCCACTATTGACCTCACCCATTCCTAAGAGGCATGCATTCCTAAGGGGCATGCATAAGCGCACACTCGTGCCTACCGTCCCTGTCATATTGTACCCATTTATTTGTACCTATTTTCTGTATTCTTACTCATGTTTATACTTATACCTATTATCTTGTAAGCGATGAACAAATCAAATAAATAAATAAATAAAAATAAAAGAAAGTAAATCCCATCCCCATCTGCCATTTCTGCAACTCCTTCTCCTCCAAACTGTTTATCTCTGTACAGAACTACAGATCTGTTGGCCCTTTTGTAAAAATATTTTACAACAAGTGCAATTTTTGAGGAGGGTACAGTACAATGCTAAACATCTCTTCCCAACCCCTGTCCTCTTTTGCTGAAAATTCCCTGTCTCAGTGTTGGTTTGATCAGCACCAACATACACTAATAGTCAGTATGGGCATTTGCTCATCACATTGTACGTTTTTTAAAATTCTAAAATTGCATCAACCTTGAACTTTCTTCCAAACTGGCAAAAGAAAAGCAAATGTTGAAATAATTTCTTACAGTAGACAATCAGAGGAAGGTTTGATGAGATGGCTGCTAATCGGTAAAGCAGAAATGGGGCTACCGTGCCCCCTATATCGCACATTCCTGAACATAGTGAGACGCCAAAGTTTCTGTAAGAAAAAGAAAAGGAAACATCTTACTTATGATGTATAGTTTTCAGATTCAGATTAATATATTTACTTCTTTTCACTACACACAAGAAACGTTTCTATAGGCATACAAGATATCACATATGTCAGCGGCCCCCAACTTTTTGGGCACCAGGGATCAGTTCTGTGGAGAAAGGTTTTTCCTCAAATCAAAGGGGGTGTGGTTTTGTGTGCTGGATGGGGC
Source organism: Laticauda colubrina (assembly GCA_015471245.1). NCBI lineage: Eukaryota > Metazoa > Chordata > Lepidosauria > Squamata > Elapidae > Laticauda > Laticauda colubrina. The sequence continues at coordinate 748,077 of BLBF01000063.1, forward strand.
TTTGCTTCTCTCCGTGGCTTTGCACGACTTTACGGGGACCTGTTGCTAGCATGCAGCAGCCAGGTTGGGGAACCCTTACATATGTGATCCCTTGCTTGCTAAGTACTTGCCTTTGACTCTACTATGGTGTATCTAGAAGAGTAGAAAAGATTAGCTCTCCATTTGCAAAAGCGAAGCTTTTGAGAGCTTATTGGTGAGCCATTATCCAATTGATGAACACTTTGTCTTATTCCATATTCAAGACAACCATTCATTTCTCTCTCTATTTCATAGGTTCAGCATCTTCTCTTAATGTCTGATTGTAAGCAATCTTTAGAAAAATGTCTTCCTTCTACCCATCCTCCATGGCATACGAGCGGCATGCAAGAATGGGTGGAGGTACTGTGTCAGAAAAAGTGCCTAGTTGCAAAAATGTTGATCTGTTACCATCTTGATACTTCACAAAAGGCTTTTTAGTGCAAAAGAAGGAAGGTGGTTTTTCGTTCAAGATATGTTTGGTCAAAACAACCCATTGAAATATTTTGTGAACAACCGTTTACAGGGGTGGGATTCAAAATTTTTAACAACTGTTTTGTGGGTGTGGCCGAGGTGGTGGGCATGGCTTGGTTATTGGCTGGGCGTGACCAACTCAATATCATTCACATTGAGGCACCATCTCCTCGCTTGACCTCTCATGACTGTGGGGATGCTGCAACAGTCGTAAGTGTGAAAAGGGTCATAAGTCACTTTTTTCAATGCCATTGTAACTTTAAATAGTCACTCCACACAAGCAAAGTACCAGCAAAGGAGGGGAAAAAAACTCCAGAGAAGTTTCAGAGACAGGAAGGCTAGTCTTGCCAAGAATGTAATAAGGGTTAACGGAGAGGCAGTTTCTGTCAGCAACACCAGAATGTTTCCTTCCTTACAGGATTTGGCCAGTAATTTCTTCTAACAACCGGTTCTCTGAACTGCTCAGAATGTTAACAATCGGTTCTAGCAAATAGGTGCAAACTGGTAGAATCCTACTCCTGACCATTTAACTACCCTGAGCAGTTGGAATGGAGGGAAGAATGGAATGGAGGGGGAGAAAATTATCTGTGTTTGTGTTTGTGAGCTGTCCAAAATTACATTGCATAAAATAGACAGCTTTATAAATGTTTTAAATAAATAAATGGAATTAAAACAAAAGGGAAGGAAGGGAAGGAAGGAAGGAAAGAAAGAAGGGAGCTATGGAAGGATAGTGGGAGGAGGGAGGGAGGGAGAGAGGAAGGAGGGAAGGAAGGAAGGAAGGAAGGAAGGAAGGAAGGAAGGAAGGAAGGAAGGAAAGCTCCTATAAGAGGAAATGCAAAGCTATCAAATCACAATTTCTCTTGCTGTTAGAGCACTTGAAGGCCGGAAGGCTGCATATAAATAAGGAAAGACTTTCTACAAATGGCAAAACAGAGGCCACTAAGAAGTTCCAGAAGACTATAATATTTTCAAGAAAAGATCAATTTTGCCACCAAATTTAATACACACCATTACAAATAGTGGATCACAAACACTTTCATATACATCTTTGTATGGAAGTATCCAAGTATTCAGAGCTGGAGGGATCAGACACTCTCCAGGCAAGTTTCATTAAATATCTTAATTTGTAATAATTATAAATTTATATTTAAGTGTCATTAGTTAATCAATGCCAGGTTGGCCTTTTACATTGCTTGGTGAAACATAATGACATTAAAGTAGGAAAACATTTTCCCTACTTCTGGAAAAGTGAAAAAGGGCTGAGAAATAAGCCTTTTAATCTCTTAAGGAAAATTTGTTTTGAATTAGGGGATGTTGTAAACAGATTCAAATAGGGTATTGGTGGTTGCATATATCTCATGACCTGTGAACATCCTCTTCTTTAGAATCCCAATTTTTGTACATATCTTAATAACTACCTCGTACTGAATACAACAGGGTTTACTTCTCAATATGTGTAGACATTAGGATTGTCCTGCAGCTCTATGAGTCACTTTCTTGCTGAATATTATTTCTTACTTTCTAAAAAGCAGGTTTTTTTCTGTGATTTTGTGAAAATTGCTCAATGTGTAGATTCCACTTACCTGAAAACTGTAGGATACAATTCACTATTCACGAGATACACAAGTTCAAAAGTGATGGTGATTCCCAATCTTGCCAATATGGCTACTGCTGTACTTAACCATGGTATATCTGTCGAGATACACAGTAGGCAGAAAGGAAATGTTAAAAGAATTCGCTTAACCTTGGGACCCAGATGTCAAGATCCTATTCCTTAACCCATTTTATTATCTTGGTCTCTGGCCAGTGTTATTTTTTGAACTGCCTTCCAAATTAATTAGCCAAAGAGTTTGATTTCATTTAAGTGTTTATTATTCAGGTTCAAGGCTGCCCAATTCCTTAATGATTCTGGGTAAATTACAAATAAAAAGAAGGAAAAAGAAAAAGAGGATGTCTAAAAAAAAGGAGATTAGCCAGAACAATACAATTAGTCAGATTTATGTTGCAACAATCACCTTATCTCAAGACCTGGGAAAACAATCTAGATTTAGACTTAGAATAACCTTATTGCCACTTTGAATGTGCACTAATCAGCATACATTAAAATAAAAGTTCATTGCACACAGCTCTCAAAGTTCTTAGTGATAGAGAACGACTTTCAGAGTGCTAACAACCAGATGGAATATAATTTATTCAATTCTCCACTATTCAGCCAGAACTGAAAAAGTTTATTGGATGAAAAACAAAACACTTTCAAGGAAAAAAACAAGAAAGTCCAAATGCTTTTGGAAAAGCAGCTTTGTGGCACTTTATTTTTTTTTTTAAATTAATTTAATTTATTTATGCAGTTCATCTAGTCCTTTAATCATCACAATCTCTTTGCAGAAAATTTTATGAACAAAGAGTTTGCATGAGGGTTAGTGTTCATAGTGGAATGATTTAAAAAGGGTAAAACACAGTTGATTGATAATAAATGGCTTCAGCCAACCACTAACCAACAGAAAAGTTTTTGTGGCTAAGAAATTATAAATTCTGCCAGAGTATGTAAACTTATGAGCATAACTGTATTGTTACTCCTGTTAAGGATTCTTTTTCTTGCTGCAAATTGTATTATTGTTAAAAAAAAGAGTAAACACTCAGGTTTTTCCGAAAGGGAGCTGAAGAAGAAGAAGAAGAAGAAGAAGAAGAAGAAGAAGAAGAAGAAGAAGAGGAAGAGGAAGAGGAAGAGGAAGAGGAAGAGGAAGAGGAAGA
>BLBF01000063.1:751416-784111 GCA_015471245.1 Laticauda colubrina
AGGAGGAGGAGGAGGAGGAGGAGGAGGAGGAGGAGGAGGAGGAATGCTTTTGTTTTTTTTCCTCCTTCACTTCTGGATTTCTGTAGGACCTTTTATTTCCTGATCGCATTTGGGACAGATCTAAATTTCTCTGCTTGTGGTTGCCATTTTACTGCAGCAGGTGGCTGCACTCCTGCTGTTGTTCTCAAGCTGTTGGTTTGACTGAGAATTAAAGAGGAAAAAAGAAAGACAGTATTATGCAAAAGGACAGTTGCAAGCCACTTCCATAATATTGCCAAGGAAACTGAATAAAAGCAATCAGCAGGAGTTAAGCTTCCCGACAGTGCATTGCCTAGCAACTGTTTCTTTTTAGATTTAAAAAGGTCTCTGGATGTTCCGTTTGGAAATAAGGTGCGCGAGATTGGGTTCCAACAAACAGCTCTTTATTAAAATAGGATAGTGACTTGTAATGGAACATTTGCCCAAGCCGCGGCAGCCCTTCTTATAGAGGCTTGCTCACGGCTTGTGGCCAATGACAGTCGTTCAAGTGTTCCCGTCGTCAGGCGGGCCAATCGGAATGGCGCTTAACTGACCAATCCGAGAATGGCCTATTCGGCCAATCAGTTTAAGATATTTGGAGTCTACCAAATTCTATACACAACACCCCTCCCACTTCAGTTTCGTCCAACGTGCATAATGTAGTCACGCAGGTAGGTAGGGCTTTTGTGGGTCCTAGTTGACCTGCGCAGCTCAGTCTCAGCGTGGTCCTCAAGTGGTTCAGACAGGATTGCTTTCTCTCCGTGTCTTCTCCATGGAACCTCCTGGAAGGATAAGTTAGCTTAGCAGCTCCCACCTGAGTTTCTCGGGCTGGTTGAGGTGGCTCCACCACTCTCTCCTGGTTTGTCCGGGCTGGTCGAGCTGGCCTGGCTGTCTCCTTCCAGGAAGGCCTCACCTCGCTCTCCTGCTCCCAGACTTCTTCTCTGGAGGTCGCCTATGGGTAAGCGCTCTTTTTGTTTCATTTGGGATTCTAGTTCGGGTTTGTGTAGTGACTGTTGTCGTGTTATTGGAGGTTCGTCTCTCCCTTTTATATTATTTTGTGTTTCCCCCCCCTCTTCGGATGTTTTTGGCTCGTTTATTGGTGTCTGCAGTGGTGGTGTAGTGTTGCGTTCCAATGTTCTAGAGCGAAGCTGGTCGATGAGCCACTTCCATGTTTGGCCGTCATCTAGTGCAAGTTGGTATGACTGGGGCCCTGTGATTTGGGTAACTGTGGCTGGAAGCCATAATGGGTCCCCGGTAAGGTTCTTAGACTAAATCGCCGATATCAAAGGAGCGATATTTACTGGAGGAGTCAGGGGGTTTGTCACACGTATAGGTGGGGTGCAGTCTATCAAGGTAGGAATGCAATTTTCTACCCATGAGGAGTTCTGCTGGGCTTTTGTTAGTGGTTGTACTAGGGGTGATATGTTGAATAGTTAATAGTTTGTTAAGTTTATCTTGGACGTCCCCCGTGTCCATTTTTTCTAGGGCCTCCTTAGTATAACAAACCATGTGTTCAGCTCGTCCATTCAAAGCCAGATGAGCCAGCGCTGTCAGGGCATGTCATCTGCCCTGTGCAGCCAAGTATTGCTCGAAAGCTAAAGTGGTAAACTGGGGCCCATTGTCTGAGACTACTACATCTGGCAGTCCATGTGTGGCAAAAAGTTTGTTTAACTGTTTTATGACTGCTTTCGTAGTAGTGGACGCCATAAGGATAACCTCTAACCAGTTTGAGTAGGCATCAATGATAACAAAATAGGTGTTCCCTTTCATTGGCCCAGCAAAGTCAATATGCAGTCTCGACCATGGGCCTCTGGGAGTTTCCCATTCTATGACTGGTGCCAGTGGGGGGGTAGGTCTTGATTTTTGGCAGTCATGGCATGTTGCCACCCATCATTTAATGTCTTTGTCTAGCCCTGTCTACCAGACGTAACTCCTGGCCAGGGCTTTCATTTTGACTATGCCCGGGTGTCCCTCGTGCAACATGCACAACACTTCTTCCTGTAACTTTTTGGGGATTACCACCCTGTCCCCCCACAGTATACAGCCTTTTTCAAAAGACAGTTCAGTCTGTCAGGTGCGAAAAGGTTTAAAAGTCCCACCTCTATTCTCATGCGGCCAGCCCTTACCTACCCAATGCAGGATTCGAGCTGTCAGTGGGTCTTTCGCGGTAGCTTTAGTGACGTGTGCTGCAGTTAGTGGCAGATTCAGCCATGACTCGATTTGGAGAGTGGAAATAGTGGGAGCTGGGTCGCCTTCTATGTCGGGCAGTGGGGAACGGCTCAAGGCATCCGCATGGGTGATGGTCTTTCCTGGGTGATGGATGAGTGTATAATTGTATGCAGCGAGGAATTCTGACCACCTTGTCGTTCTTGGCAGCAGAATGTTCGGGGTTGATTTGTTTCCTGCTGGCATCCCTAGCAGGGGATTGTGGTCAGTGATAATTGAAAATGTCCTACAATATAGGTATTCGTGGAATCTCTTGACGCTTGCTATGATTGCGAGGGCTTCTCGGTCAAGTTGGCTGTAGTTCCTTTCAGATTTTGACAGTGTTTTGGAATAGAAGGCAATTGGTGCCTCTCTGCCGTTTGGTAGCTTGTGATCCAGGATGGTGCTGATTCCAAAAGGCGATGCATCACAGGTGACCATCAATGGCAGAGTGTTGCTGTACTGAATCAAAATGGTGTTAGAAATTAATAAGTCCTTAATGTTCTGGAATGCTGCTTGTTCCTGGTGGCCCCATTTCCAGACAGGTTTTTTTTTATCTAACAGTCGATGTAAAGGTTCTGCTAGGGTTGCTTTTTTGGGCAGGAAGACATTGTAGAAATTAATGAGACCTAAGAATGCTTGTAAGTCAGTTTTGTTCTTAGGTCTGGGTGCGTCTTTGATTGCCTTTATCTTCTCATCTATAAGGCAGCCTAAAAATTCAACCTGATCGGTGGCTAGTTTACATTTTTCTCTTTTGACTTTAAGCCCTGCTTCTCTGAATCTTCGCAAAACTTCTTTTAGTCTAATTGTTGTGCATTTTTTGCTGATACTAATACATCATCAAAATAGGGGATGACTCCTTTGATTCCGTTTAGAAGGTGCTCCATGAGGCTTTGGAAGATGCCCGGGGCAATGCTAACTCCAAATTGAAGTCGGTTGCACTTGAATGCTTCTCTGTGCGTGACTATAGTCTGTGCCTCTGCAGTTTTGGGGTCAACTGGTAGCTGTTGATACGCTTGTGTGAGATCAAGTTTCGCAAAAAATTTTCTTTCCCCTTATGAGTGCAATAGGTGTTGCACTACCGGTACTGGGTACACGCTTTGCTGAAGTGCATGATTTAGGGTTGCCTTATAGTCTCCACAGATGCGCACTGACCCATCTGGTTTGACAGGAGTCATGATGGGTGTTTCCCACCTGGCATGGTCGATTGGCTCTAACACCCCTTGTGCAATGAGTTTGTTAAACTGCTCATCTATTTTTAGCTTTAAGGCAAAGGGAACGCATCTGGCTTTGAGCCTGATGGGAGCTACCTTTGGGTCTAGGCTGAATGATATTGGGGTCCCCTTGTACCTGCCTAGGGTCCCGTCGAATACATCCCGGAACTCTTCCAGCAGGCTTTCTTCCCAGTTGGCCACAACGATGCTGTTGATCCCGGTCACTCCAATTTCTAGAGGCGCAAACTATTCGATTCCCAGCAGGCTAGGGCGATCACGGTCAACGATTGTCAGAGGCAGCACTTCAGTATGGTTTTTAAATTCTACTAGGAAATGTCCAAGGCCCACTACCGGGATTCGGTTTCCCTGGTACTCTTTTAAAATCAATGTTTGCTGTTCCAGTTCTCTTTGTTTGATGTCTGGTATCAGGTTTCCGACAGTGTTCCAGGATACCATTGACAGGTATTATCCAGAGTCTACTTCCATCTCACAGGGCTTTCCTTCGATTTTCACATTTATCTGAACCTTTTTTGCATTTGCTGCCCTGGCATTTCCGATGGTTATTGTTTGGTGTGTTCCTTCTCTGTCGTTCGTTCGCCGGTTTCTGCTCTCTCGGCTCCATCTGCTTCCGGCTTGTCTCTCTTCATTTCGGGGGGGGGGTGCCACAGCATCTTTTTGGACTATAGCTCTTTTTGTTCCAGCAGACCCTTGCAATGTGCCCCCGTTTTTCACAACATCTGCAAATGGCATCTAAGAACCTGCATTCTGATCGCGGGTGATTTCCACCGCATCCAGCACACTGGAATTCTCGCCTGCTTCTTCCTTTTTCCCGCCATTTTCTTTCTGACTGAAGCCTATGTATGTCTTCATTGTCGTCATCAGTGTCACTTGGGGAGTCGAGATCTTCATGGTGGGCAGTCGCTGTGGGCTGTTTCTTGCTTCCTTCTGCCCTCTTTTCTATGGAGTTCATCTGGCACATAGTGGCTGCGGATTTCTTGGCTGCTTCAGCGGTGGTGGCTTCTGTGATGGCCTTGGCCACTGTGATATTCGGTCTGTTTAGCAGCTTGCTTTGGAGTGTAGCGTCCTTCAATCCGAGGACCACGCGGTCTCTCATGGCCTCATCCATGTTCTGGAACTCGCAGGCTCCTCCGATGTGTCTTAGGGCTGCTATGAAATCCCTGATACTCTCGTCTTCCCGTTGGTCTCGTTTATAAAATGTGTGCCTTTTGATCAGGTTGGAGATCACAGGCACGTAATGGGCTCGTAGCATTCTATTTAGTTCAGGCCATGCCATTTGCTTAATGTCTCTCGGTTTAGCTAGCGCCTTGGCCATTTTGAAAATGGCTGGCCCACAGTGCGTGAGGAATACAGCTCTCCTCCTCTGGTCAGTTATCTCCTGTAGCTCGTTGCTTTCTAAGAACACCAGAAAGCGGTCAATGTGTGACTCCCAATCTTCTTTGGCTGGGTTGAACTGTGCAGGCGGCGCATTGTTACCGACCATCTTGGTCGCTCGGTTCTGGTTGTCACGTGCTTCAGTCTTGCTCTTCTAGGATGATCCCACCTTCGTCACCAGTGTTCTGTTGGGAAATAAGGTGCGCGAGACCGGGTTCCAACAAACAGCTCTTTATTAAAACAGGATAGTGACTTGTAACGGAACATTTGCCCAAGCCGCGGCAGCCCTTTTTATAGAGGCTTGCTCACGGCTTGGGGCCAATGACAGTTTTTCAAGTGTTCTCACTGTCAGGTGGGCCAATTGGAATGGCGCTTAATTGACCAATCCGAGAACGGCCTATTCAGCCAATCAGTTTAAGGTATTTGGAGTCTACCAAGTTCTATACACAACACTGGAAGTATTTGAAACTTCCTCGTCATTGCAGAAAAAAAAGAGACACAAGCCGTGTTGCCCTAGGCATCTTGGTACTTGCTCTCTATCCCATCAACTGTCGCTAGAAACGATAATGGATCTCTCTTGGATGTTTGTGGAGATTCTCAGTCATCCAGCTGTTCCAATGGTGCTTTTTGAAGAGGCAACTGGACTTTCTGGTTTTTCTTTGAAAACTGAGAAGTGAGACATCTTCAAAGAAAATCCAGAAAATCCAGATGTCTCTTCAAAAAGCACCTTTTGGACTTTCTCTCTTGGATGATCACAGAAACATCAATGAATATAGTCCAGCCTATCCATTTTGAATTAATTTGGGTGCTAATAAGGCAGCCTGATAACATCATGTGGCAACCCTCTCTATTAAGAAATTATGGGGTTATTTTGTGTGATCATGGACACGTGTGTGTCTGATTGTGGGATTGGAAAGCAGTGCCCCCTTTTGTCCAGTGGAGAAATTCTAAACTCTAAAAAATGTTATAAGATGAATTATTTGCCAACTATTTACCAAAGCCTTTGGGCCAATGGTGTGTGCTGTCCAAGCATCTCATTGAAAAGGGCAGAATGGAAAAAACTTGCTTAACTTCTAGTGTATTGTAAGATCAGCCAATAAAAGTCCAGGAGGAAAAAACGTCTTCATTCTTCTATCCTTTGCCATTATTGATCTCAAACCTTTGCAATGCAATCATTGCATGACTTGATTTGGACTCCTGACCTGGAGGCAATGGTGGGCAGATAAGGTACAAATCTGTGTGTTTTCCCAAGGAGAAAATAGGACCACGATCCCTTTAAAATAAATTGATCTTATAAAAAAAACAAACCTCTTCCAATATTATAGCCAAGAGAATATTTGTTCCAATCTTACTGGATGGCATCAGTTCTTTTTATTCTTTCAATTTGGGGTTGGGCGAGCAGGGGGAGAGAAATAACCAATGAGTGGAACATATTTGTAAGTTGTATTCTTGGCACCCATTATATGATGTCTAAGGCATCTATACATCAATGAACAGTTATACATCTATGAGCTTATTCTTTTGGGGTCCCTTCCTTACCTAGCTTTCTATATCAGTAAAACCTGTCAACTTTAAAATGTGTTGACCTCTAGTCCCAGAATTCTCTAGGCAGAATGTATTTACTTTTTTAAAAAGAGATAAATGGAAAGATGACACTCCACAAAATAGAATGCCAGCCAAGGAATATTTATGGTGTTCAAAGGCATAAGGATGATGCATCTTTATGCCTTTGAACACCATAAACATTCCTGCAAAACAAACCTGGTTGCAAGTTGCAGTCTAGGGTTTGGTTAGGAAATATGCCTACCTGCTCAGAAAAATAAAGTCACCTGTAAATAGCAAGTAACATTTTGGGGATATAAAAATCAAAAAGAGGAGCTGTCTACTCTCTAACTACGTTGCACATGTGCAAATTTCCTTAGTGAAATTTATTTTATAAGATATCCACAGTGCGCTCCAAAAATCTCCTGCATGGCCCCATCTTTAATATCTCTCGTTCTTTGCGGACTTGACTGAAAGTTTAAGAATCCTTCTGGCCTAAAAGTTGAGAGGGATCATAATTGTAATTAAACAAGGAGATATTTAGCAGGCTCCTTCAGAAGACTCCATTTAGCTCTGCAAGTTCATGGCCCATTCATGACTCCAATGCTCCCTTTTCTTTCTGTAGTTGAGGGCAGATCTATCTACTACAAGCTCTAGATACAGGTAGTCCTTGAGTTACTGCCACAGTTGAGACCAAAATTTATGTTGCTAAGTGAAACATTTGTTAAGTGAGTTTGTCCCATTTTACAACTTTTCTTGCCACATTTGTTAAGTATGAATCACTGCAGTTTAATTAGTAACCCAGTTGTTAAGTGAATCTGGCTTCCCCATTGACTTTGCTTGCCAGAAGTTCGCAAAAGGGGATCATATGACCCCAGGACACTGCAACTATCATAAATGTGAGTCAGTTATCAAGCATCCAAATGTAAACCACATGACCATGGGAATATTGCAACAGTCATAAGTGTGAAAAGTAGAAAGTAAAAAGTAGAACACTTTTATTGTCTTTGCATTCCATGAAGACAACGAAATTTGAAAGCTACTCCAGCACCGTGCCCCAAATACCACATCACAATCACACTACAGAGTTTTAAAAATTAAAATAATTACAATAATAACAATAGGACTAAATCACAAATGCACTGTTTGATTCAAGACAATTACTGCTTTGGAAAAGAAACTGTTTCTCAGTCTATTAGTCCTCATTTTAAGACACCTATAGCATCTCCCTGATGGTAACAGATCGAAATATGAATGTCCAGGATGTGAACATTCTGTGGAGATTCTTAGAGTTCTAGAGTGGAGTCTGGTCTTCGCAATCTCTTCCAAAGAAGAAAGAGAGCAACTGATGGTCATAGGTCACTTTTTCAGTGCCGTTCTAATTTTGAACAGACATTAAGTGAACTGTTGTAAGTCAGGGACTACCTGAACTTTGATTAGGCTCACAAGTTGATGATGAATCACCTGATAAGTGTTCTCAGAGTTGTCAGATTAACTCAGATTATAAATGACCAGCAAATCATATCCTTCCATGCTTACACAGTGTCCATACTTAGATAAATGGTGAATTAATGAAATCTGACTCTGGATAAGACTGAAGCAAAAGTCTTGGGAAACTGTGAGAAACTTGGGAAACAATCTCTGTGGCCTTCATTGATTTCTCATTATTTTATGTTTCACAGTAATATTATCACTGAAACATGTACTCTTGTTATTGATCATGCAACAAATAAGAATATCAAGGCCTGCAATCAGGTACAGTTGGAAACTATGTCATTTCTACTTGTTGGTATTGGGTCACTCCCCACTACCTCTAAGGTGTTTTGAAGTTAGCCTGTATCTGTTTTCTATCTGCTGATCTCAGCAAACAATCCCCAATAACTCCAATATGAATCACAAGGTGCAAAAGAAGAGTTTTATTGAGAATGTTTTAACAAACTGCATCACTGTTTAGTTTGGTGGCTGCCGTGCCTCAGATAGTAGGTCCATACAGAGAGTGGTAAGGACAGCTGAGAAGATTATAGGAAGCTCCCTTCCTGTCATTCAGGATACTGCATATAGGTGTTATGTGCTTAGAGCTCAAAGCATTGTTAGAGACCCCACGCACCCACTTCATGGTCTGTTTCTGTTGCTCCCCTCTGGGAGGAGGTTTCAAAGTATTTCTAGCAGGACTATCAGATTCTGTAACAGCTTTATTCCCTATCTCATCTGTCTGGTAAACTTGCAAGAGTTTAATAAAATAAAAGTTTCTTTTATTTTTCTTATATTTACCCATTTCATGTATTCATAACTATGTATATACTTATATCTATTATCTTGTAAGCGATTGACAAATCAAATAAATAAATAAATAAAAATAAAGATTCATTTTTCTCACCATGTACATGTATATATCCCATCTAGACTGTGTTGTTTCTCTATGTCGTATAATATATGTGGGAATGTGCATAATTTTGTATTTATTATTTATTTTGTTATATTTATGGAGTATAATTGGAGGTGGTGACCCTTTGAGAGCTGTATGCAACAAAAATTTCATTTTAATGTAAGCTGATTAGTGTACATTCAAAGTGACAATAAAGTTATTCTAAGACTAAGTCCAATATGAATCACAAGGTGGGAAAGGAGAGTTTTATGCCACAGACAATCTGGAGGAAAATCAACTGAGCTACTCAAGGACGACAAATAACAGGCCTCGAGGCTAGATTGGCATCAACACTGGGTGTGGAAGAGCCGTGTGTGTTAACTGCTGAATGCTGCAACATCTTCTATTACAGATAGTCCTTGACTTACAACAGTTTGTTTAGTGCGTGTTCAAAGTTGCAACAGCACTGAAAAAAGGGATGTATGATCATTTTTCATACTTACAACCATTGCAGCATTCCCCACAATCACATGACCAAAATTCAGACACTTAGCAACTGACTCATATTTATGACGGTTGCAGCACCCTGGGGTTGTGTGTTCACCTCTTGCAACCTTCTGACTAGAAAAGTCAATGGGGAAGCCAGATTCACTTAACAACCATGTTACTAACTGCAGTGATTCACTTCACAAGCACGGCACGAAAAGTCGTAAAATGGGACTAAGCTGATTTAACAAATTTCTCACTTAACAACAGAAATGTTGGGCTCAGTTGTGGTCATAAGTTGAGGACTACCTGTTCTGACCCAACCGTGTTACCAGCAGGAAAATCTCAAACAAACGCAGCAACTCAAACCTTCTCAGCTTTAATCTACAAATAACTTCTTTGGAGATAAAAGATGGCTTGCAGCCAATTAGTCCAACCAGAAAAGCCTTGACAGAATTCTTTAGATAAGCCGGAGTCTCCATACACAATGCTGAGTCCTTAGAATGTTTTTGTTTTCTGCAAAAGCAAAAACCTTTTGAAAGCAGGCTTATATTCCCTGGAGGGAGGGGCCAGTCTGTTGCATCCTTACTCTCGAGTTGCCTGTGTTGCTCCAGCTGTTCTCTTCTTCTACAAATCATCCTGCGCTCACGCACACTTGGCACAGGCTCCTCGGGAACCTCCTCATCACTGCTGCCAGTCCCCACAATCCCTGAGGGCAGCAGTCCACTCCCTGATGTTCCTGGCCCCTCATCTGAGTCATCGCTCTCCTCAGCCATCTGCACCTGTTGCCGGCTAACCACAACACTGTATTTTTTCCATCATGTTCCAAAAAGCAGTGATTACTTTTGAAAGAGTATCACACTATCTTATCTCACCAAAGTCAAGTATTTGATCCAGGGGTGAAATTCAAAAATTTTTCCTGCCAGCTCTCTGGGTGTGGCTTTGGGTATACTTGGTATAATAGTAATAGCACTGATTTTATAGCACCTTTTACTGATTCAAATCGTCCCTACCACCTCTCCTGAGGTGGGTCGAGGTGGCTGAATTTCACCCCTGATTTGAACCTTCTATTAAAAAGCAATTTTTGTACTAAAGGGAAAAGAAAAAGAAAAATGAAGCCATCTAGTTACCTTCTGGTAAAAATGCTGTGATTAAGCATGCAACCCCAGCCACGAGGGTTCCTGAGGCAAAGAGAGAGCGCCGGCCAAGTCGGTCAATGGTGGCTAAGATTAAAAAAGCTGATGGCAATTCTATCACCGCAGAGATGAAGAACTCTAAATACAGATTCCCTTTTATGAGTCCCAGGCGCAACACAAGCCCTTGGTAAACGACTGCGCTGGTGAACCTTGAAGAGCAAGACAAAACAAAGAAACAGTGGGGCCTCCAGGATTGCCTGGGAAATGTCAAACATGACAGGCATCGCAGCGGTGCAGCTGCAAGATACTTACCATGCATACATGAGGATCAAAGTGAATTTTCTCATCTGTGGAGTTCTAACCAGATCAAACAGAGATGGGTTTCTCACTTCTTCATCAGAGACTGTGATCTAACAAGTAAGAGAGGTAGAGTTCATATTCCCAATAATAGTAAAGAAACGGTTTTGGGGGGAAAGTGTTCTCGTTCTGAACTAGCTTTAATTTTAAAAACAAAAGGCAAATTGGCAAGAGGGATGACCACCAAAGAGTTGTTCATAAGCCAACACATTTCATCTTAATTTTTTTTTCTTTTTTTCCTTGCCATGGTATTTGTGTCTTCCCTAAACTACATGGCTGCATCCCTGTGAACAGAGAATTGCTGGATGTAGCCACAAAAATATTCAACCCACTACAATACAATGTATTGTATTGTATTGTATTGCATTGCTTTGCATTGTGTTGGGTTGCATTGCATTGCATTGCATTCCATCTCACCCTATCTTATTATTTATTGAATGTATATGCCACCCATTTCGCTATCCCAAAGTGACTCTTATTTTTAGCTTACAGCTAACAATTACCAGGTGGGAATGAACTTCACTTTATACTTACAAAGTTTGCAGAACAGATTGAACCCAAATTATTTTATATATTTTTATTTATTTATTTTGATTTGTCAATTGCTTACAAGATAATAGGTATAGGTATATACATAGTTATGAATACATGAAATGGGTACATATAAGAAAAATACAAGAAACAATAGGACAGGGACGGTAGCCATGTTGGTGAGCTTATGCGCGCCCCCTACAGATCTCTTAGGAAAGGGGTGAGGTCGATAGTAGACAGTCTAAGGTTAAAGTTTTGGGGGTTTGGGGAAGAAATCACAGAGTCAGGTAGAGTATTCCAAACACTGACTACTCTGTTACTGAAGTCGTATTTCCTGCAATAAAGTTTGGTGCGGTTAACCTTGAGTTTGTATCTATTGTGTGCTCTTGTGTTGTCATGGTTGAAGCTAAGTATTCATTGACAGGTAGGTCATTGCAATGTATGATTTTATATGCCATACTTAGATCAGACCAAAGACGGCATAATTCAAGGTTTTCTAGGTCTAGAATAACTAGCCAGCTACATTTTGTATAGTTTTATGAATTTTATTGTTTATACAATAAAAAATAGTAATTCTTAACATTGTGATGACTTTGATCAATTAAATCTTAAAGATGAAAGGGCAAAGGTTTGTATCAAGGTAAAATAAGACT
This sequence comes from Laticauda colubrina, assembly GCA_015471245.1. Classification (NCBI taxonomy): domain Eukaryota; kingdom Metazoa; phylum Chordata; class Lepidosauria; order Squamata; family Elapidae; genus Laticauda; species Laticauda colubrina. Next base: position 763,316 of record BLBF01000063.1, read on the forward strand.
TTTAAAATGTCATGAACACACGGTGGCTTCAAACTATGCAAATGCTAAGCACGACATTAATAAACACTGAATTAGTTTTGATCTTTGACTTTCATACTAAAGTCTGTACCCTTTAGATAATGTTACAAAAAGGCAGAAAAAATTGAGTTGCTTGGAAAAAGTAGATAGATATTTAATTTTTTACTTTCTATTGTTTACATTCCAATAAACGTATGATGCTTAGAAACACTTAGACCCGCTTAAAAGCTACACCCCAAAGTAAGGTGTTTCCCAACCTTGTGCACTTGAAAATGTGTGGATTTCAATACACGGACTCACAAAGTTGTGCAGCACTTATCCTTATGAATTCTGTCATCTCTTTTTTATGTACATGGAGGCATCATACTACTGTGTCACTATTTTTTCCTGGCACTAAACTAGTAAACTCTATCTGACTCTGTGGTTTCTTCCTCAAACCCCAAAAACTTTAACCTTAGATTGTCTACTATTGACCTCACCCCTTTCCTAAGAGGTCTGTAGGGGGCATGCATAACGGCACCAACGTGCCTACCGTCCCTGTCCTATTGTTTGTTTTTATTTTTTTAAAATTTTTCTTATATATATCCATGTATTCATAACTATGTTTTTACTTATACTTATTATCTTGTAAGCAATTGACAAAAATAAATTAATAAAATAAAAGTAAGTGGCATTGAGCTGAAGCATCCATTGCCTTGTCTATGGAGATTCTCAATCATCCAGGTCAAAGTTGTCCCAAAGGTGTTTCCCGCCCGCCCTCAAAGGCAACTGGATTTTCTTGGTATCTTCTTTGAACATGTTTTACTTTTCATCCAAGAACTGAAGAAGCTTCTTGGATGAGAAGCAAAATATTTTCAAAGAAAACACTAAGATAGTCCAGTTGCCTTTTGGGGTGGGGGAAACACACCTTTGAGACACCTACTGCCTTGTCTATTGAATAAATAGAGCATCAGCAAAGTTGATCTAATCAGCTCTTTAGAGAGAGAATTGCAAAATGATGATATAGGAGTGTTATCAGGGCCAAGAAGGGAACGGGCATGCCTTCATCAACCTAAGATGGCCCAAGCAACCAGTCCAATTCCACTTACTATTTGTCAACTGGCACAATGGGGTAGTAAAAAAAAATCAATTATATACTTTCCTACCAATACTGTTGGCATAAGGGGAAAAGCAATACTGTACAGCAAGCAATACAGCAAAAAATAACTTATGGCTATCTCATTCACGAGTGGAGAACAAGCTGAAGATGGAGTCCTGGGGGCATGGCAGAAAATAGATATTATCAGGGCATCTTGGTATCCTTTATCCAAGGAGGGGAAAAGTTGGTGTCTCCCATACTGCTCTGTTCTTCCAAGTCTTACATGGGAGGATTTTCTTCTAAATTATGCTTTTTGACAATATGGTTTCAAATCATTTTTTCCAAAAGGAATGCACCAATTTATTTCTGCCAATGCTAGGATGCAAAATAATACAATCCTTTTCTGTTGTTATTCTGTTACAAGCCCAGCACTAGAAGATGTTTGCTATACCTAGTTGTTTGAAGGTAATTGCTTCCCCAAATGCAACCTTCCTTTGGAAACTGGAGCTACATAACTTAGGGAGAAACTCCACTGAGAGTACAGAATGTAAAATGTGTTTGATGTTCCCATCCTAGCACTTCCGGAAGCATCGTGCTCTTTGCTGGGCAGAGAATCAAGAATGACTGGACTTGTGTATCCAAAAGGACTTTGGAAAAGAGCCAAAGTGCACTTTAGATATGTAGATATGACTGAAAAATAACCAGTTGCAGCTGTCAATAAATTAGGATTGTGGCTGAGAACACTAGATCGAAACTTTAGACTAAAATTTTTGAAATGACGCAGGAAAAGTAATACAATCTGGAAGCCAAGGTTAAAGTTCTAAAAATATTGTGGTTGAACAAATAGAATTTAGTATAAACTGATAGATGCCCTCCCCAGCATCAATTTTTATTTACTATTTTTAATCTGACTTTATACAAATATATTTATTTATACGAAATGCTTTCATAATATTTATGTTGAAAGAGACTCTTTCATGTAGTGCGGTTCAAGTGTTACGAAAAGTTGGAAAATCTCTTTGTAAGTGATTTATGAAGTTTTAGTACATTCTTCTTGGAAATGTGGGATGGACCATACTGAATCTTAATTTTGCTCTTTTAAGAGACTACAAAAATAACCAGTTTTCCATTCCATTTGTCTTTCAAAGAATTTAGTTTTCTAACAACATTTTCCAAGCAGGGAATTAAGTGCTCCGTGAAAGATAAACTAAGATATGAAATCAGAGACAATGTGGGCTCATAAACCCTCTCCTTTTGAAATGTAATAGACATGCAACTATTAGGAACAGGGAGAAATCCAAAGTTTACTTTGATGGTGGCTTGCTCAAACGAAACTATAAAAGTTAAAACTATCAAAGTTAGAACTAAGTTAGAAATTATAGTTAAAACTAATTAACTAATTTAGAAGGGTTTATTTTTCCTCCAAAGACAAGTGATACCTATATAATGCTTATTATTTTTGTAAATATTGTTTAAGAATTGTTGGGGATAGCTGGTGAGGAAATACTGACAAATGCTTCCTTAACAATCTATCAAGACTTCTTTGTGGCCTAAAGACTGCTAGGATTTATCAAAAAAATCATTCAATTTTGTCTACAACAATATTTTCCTTAAAAAGCAACAACAGAATTTTAAATCCCTTCACCTACTTCTCTGAAAATGGATAGGTTCTATTTCCTTGGGAAAGGATTCACTCTGCCTATGTTTTGCTGAAAAGTTTAACAAATCCATCAAGTTTTTGGCAGTGACATCCATGTTAAGGCCCTGTCACACTGCCCAACGGATGCAAAACGTTAGTAAAAAGGACACAACGGATGAGAAAAATGTTCCATCCGTTGTTATCCGCTCTCAAAAGGGGCAAAAATTTGCATAACCAGAGTGGATAACACGGAAAAGAATGGACGCGGGGAGGATGCAGAGCAGATGGAAAGCAGATGCGGAATGGAAGCCCAGCGGATGGAAGCGGATGGGAGCAGATGGCACATACGCAGTGCTTCCGGGGGGCCTCAGCAAAGCGGACGCGGAACGGATACAGCAGATGTACAGCGCATGAAGCGGATGCAGAGCGGAAGCCTAGCAGATACACAGAGGAAGCCGAACAGATGCCGAGCGTTAATTGCGCATGCGGGGGGGATGCATTGCGTAAGCCCCGCGGACATAAAGGGAAGCAGCTCTCAAGCAGGTCACCATTCTGAGGAAAGACCTGCTGCCGGATACATTGAGTCCTTGCCTGCCCTGCCTGCAAGCCTTGCTGCAAGCCTTGCTGCCAGCCTTCCTGCCAGCCTGCCTCCAAGCCTGCCTCCCAGCCTGCCTCCCAGTCTCCTGGCCAGCCTCCCTGCCAGCCTTGCTCTCTGCCTGCTTGCCAGCCTTGCTGCCAGCCTGACTTCAAGCCTCCCTGCCAGCCAGTCTGCCTGCCAGCCTTGGTGCCTGCCTGCCTTCCTGCCAGGCTTCCTGCCAGGCTTCCTGCCAGGCTTCCTGCCAGGCTTCCTGCCAGCCTTGGTGCCTGCCTGCCTGCCAGCCAGCCTTTGTGCCTGGCTGCCTGCCAGGCTTCCTGCCAGGCTTCCTGCCAGGCTTCCTGCCAGCCTTGGTTCCTGCCAGCCTCCCTGCCAGCCAGCAACCCCACAACCATGGGGAAGAAGCGAAAGCCTCAGCAACCTGCCGTCATCCCTGGCAAGAGGGACAGGGCCACCCTCCCACCCCCTGTCCCTGACTCTGCTTCTGCTGGGGCTTCTGCTGCTTGGGCTCGCTCTTCTGGTGCTGGAGCTTCTGCTGGCGCTGCTTCTGGCGGTGGTGCTTCTGCTGGTGCTTACTCTGCTGAAGCTGCTCCTGGCGGTGGTGCTTCTGCTGCTGCGTACTCTGCTGAAGCTGCTCCTCATCCTGCTGGTCCTGCTGGTCCTGCTCGTGCTCGTGGACTTGCTCGTCCTGCTCGTGCTCCTGGTCTTGCTCGTCCTGCTCGTCCTGCTCGTGCTCCTGGTCCTGCTCGTGCTCCTGGTCCTGCTGGTCCTGCTGGTGCTCCTGGTGCTGCTGGCGCTGCTGGTGCTTACTCTGCTGATGATGATCCTGGTCCTGCTAGTGCTGCTAGTGCTGCTGGTGCTGCTGGTGCTGCTGCTGCTGCTGCTCCTGCTGATGATGATGATGATGATTATGATCTTGCTGGTGATGATGATGATTATGATGATGACATTGCTGGTGCTGCTGGTGGTGGTGGTGTGGAGGAGCAGCCCCTACTACCTGGGAGCCCCTCTGATGAGGGCCCATCTGGTCCTGCCAAAGGGAGGAAGAGGCGTATGCGACAACGGGAGAGGAGGCAATACTCCATTGAGGAGGAACACGAGGATCAGGTGCTGGAGTGGCTGAGAGAGAATGACTATCTGTGGCGGAAGGGACACCGGCTGTACAGGGAAACCAAGCGGAAGCATGCTGCTTGGAGAGAGAAGGCGGAGAGTATAGGTTACACTTCGGAGGTGCTCCTCGGCTGGTGGAAGCACATGCACACCTGGTACGGGAAGCTGCACCTGAAGAAATCTGGCCAGGCCACGGTTAAGCTGACAGACAGAGAGACCTACGTCATGGCCAGGTGCAGCTTCCTGGAGGGTGAGATCCGCCACCGAGGAGCAGCCCCTCTGTCTACCCTCTCTCTCTGGCAGCCTGCTGAGAGCCAGTCCTCTTCCGGCTGAGAGTCAGTTCCTGTCTCCAGGCAGGTTTCTGTGGAGCGTGCCACGGCAGAGAACCCGTGGACAGGTGTTGTAACCGTGGTGGAGCGCGTGGAGGACTCCCTGGTGCAGTGGGAGAAAGAAGACGGCGCGTCCACCACAGCCGTACCCGCATCCATCCCCAACTCCACCTCCACAGAAAGGCAGAGAGCCAGACAGCAGGAGGGGCAGAGCCACACTGTCCTGCTGGAGATCAGGGACACCATCCGGACCAGCATAGATCTCCTCTCTCAGCTGGTCCACACCGACTCCTCATCCTCCAACCGCAAGCCCTTCCTCATCTATGTCAACCAGACCCTCATGGACATGGCAGAACCCCAGTACCAGGTGGTGAAGGACCGGATCACCGAGCTGCTTCACAACCCTCCAGATCCAGAGGAACCTGCTCCCACCCAGTCCAGGTCTGCTCCTCCACCCCAGGTGATGTTCCTCCCATTCCAAGGCTTCCCACAGGCCCTCACCTACCAGGGCTACGGCTACCAAGAGGTCCAGCAGCACAGGCAGCAGCCCTTCCCAGTCCAGGCACAGAGTCATCAGATGACACCGATGACACCAGTTCCACTGATGCCACCGATGCCACCCACGACACTGATGCCACCGAAGCCACCGATGCCACCCATGACACTGATGCCACCGACACCACCGATGCCACCGATGCCACCAACGCCAGTCCACACCCAGCTGAAGAACAGACAGCCCCACTACACTGCTCCTTCCTCCACCCCACAGCCAAGCCCGGCCTCAGTACATCTGTCATCGGTACGGGGGCTGACACCCCATGGCATGGAGGAAGGAGCTCTCAACATCACGGGTCTGAGCCAGCTGTCCAAGAGCTTTCTCAACACACTGTCACCTGTTGTCCTCTCCGGGCCAGGCACCCCAGTGGGGCTTCAGACCAGCACTCCAGCACCAGCCACCTCCACAGCACCTGGACCCTTCACCCCTGAGACTGGGCACACCTCCGAGTGACCAAGAGGAGTGCCAGAGACTGGCTGGCTGGCTACCTGTGGACTTTATTTGGACACTTGACTTGGGTCATTTTTCTTTTACAGCTTGTTGTTCAATAAAGTTTATCTTTGATTCACACTTGTTTCATTTCTTTTTTTTAATAAAGTCTTGGTGGAAACTTTTAGAATTGGTTTAAGCCTTTGCATGCTTGTGGGATGGGTTAAGATAGCAGTGGAGTGGGCAGGGATACCTGTGGCATGGGTAATAGCTGTGGGATGGGCCGGAATACCTGTGGGGGCAGGGATACCTTTGGGATGGGTAATAGCTGTGGGATAGATAAACCTCCAGTGCAAGCATAGTGGGACTGTATGGTCCACCCTCCCAGGTGCCACACCTATGGCCCTTTATTTTCAATAACAATGTAATAATCATCCACACATGTCAACACAAACACAACTCTTTATTAAATGCCCTGATCATTGTAGGGCCACTCAACATACATGGCCCAATCTCATCAGTGTGATGAGACAGGCTGAAGGAAGCATCCATTAATCATCTATCATCCTGTCTTGCCACTCCACCGCTCCAGCTGGGGAGTTGCACCAGTGTTTCAGGAGGTTGCGCTGCTTCTTCCCTTCATGTGAGGCTCTGTTGGGGCCTTGCACATCCTGAGTGTCTATCAGGTTTTGCCCTTGCCTCCATTCCCCAGGCTCCATGTCCCCATTGCCTTGTTGGAGGTCCACAAGCCTGTTCTGCAACACTGGGTAGCGGGTGCACATGAGATTGTGCAGGATGCAGCAAGCTTACATGATCCTCCTCAGGGTGTCTGGGCGATGCTGCATGGTGGTGAGAAGTACCTAGAACCTGTTGGCCAGGATGCCAAAGGCGTTCTCCACCACCTGCCTTGCCCTGTAGTTGAAGATCCTCTCTTCACGGATGAGGAGTCTGGAGGTGTAGGGTTTCATGAGGTAGGTTCTGAGGGAGAAAGCGTCATCCCCCACGATGAAGTAGGGCACATCTCGCGTGTCGTTGGGCAGTGGGTCTGGATCTGGGAAGCCCACAATGAGGTTGTGTTCCAGCCCCTCCTTGAGGTCACTGACGTTGTATACCTGGGCATCTGAAGCTGACCCGTTGCCTGAAGCATCGATGTACATGAACTTGTGGTCAGCATCGACCATGGTGAAGAGGATGATACTGAAGAAGCTCTTGTAGTTGAAATAAGTGGACTCTGACTTGGCTGGAGCTTTGCAGGCCACGTGCTTGCCATCTATGGCTCCAACGGTGTGTGGGAAGTTCCACCTATGATACCACTGCTCTGCAACTTTCTTCCAGCCTTCTTCAGTGGAGGGGCACTGGAGGAGCTCCTCCAGGTATTCTTCGATGATAGCCTGCATCACTTCTCTGACCACAATGCTGATGGTGTTGTGTGGCACCCTCCAGCCGTACTGCATGCTCCTGTAGGTGGTCCCTGAGGCCAGGTGGCGCAGAGTCAGTGCCATCTTGAGCCCAGGTTCCAGGCTGGGCCAGAAGTTGGTGTTTGCCTTGGTCAACCTGGGTGTCAGGCACTGCACAACTTCATCAAACATGGCTGGCGGCATCCTCATGAAGTTCTGGAACGCACAAGTGTCTTCGTTCCTGAGCTCCACCATCAGCTTGTTGTATAGTCAATACTCTGCTCTTCTCCCAATCCATCTTCGTACCAGGACGCTTCTTGGCCGCCTCTTTTTCTTCCTGTAGTAGAGTTCACAGAGCCTGTAGATGGCTTCGCACTGTTGCAGAATGATGGTAGCTGCCAAAAGGAGTGTGTTACGATCCACGGTGGACATGACTGGATGCTGTGGAAGAGGAAGAGTCAGATGAAGGCTGCAGAAGTCTGCACAGCTGGGCTGCTGGTCTGAAAGTGAGATCCAGATGAGTTGCTTCCCCTTTTTATCGGCAGTATATGTTTTCCCCTAGGTGTCCCTTTGCATCCTCTAGGCATCCTCAAGACATCCTTAATAATCGAGATAGGTCCCCTCTGCGAACATTTTTTCTGTTTTAAATGCTTTGTTTCCATGCTGCATCCGCTCAGCATCCGTTCGGCATCCGTTCTGCGTCCGTTCCGCTTCCTCCCTGCGTCCATTTACCGCTGGAGCAGATGGAGTTGCGCGGATGCCTAGCGGATATAGCGGATGCGTAACGGATGCAGAATGGATGCCTAGCGGATGCCTAGCGGATGCAGAACAGACGCATTGGATACATTTTCCGCTCAAAAGTTTTGAGCAGCTCAAAACTTTCTGAGCAGATGAAACGTCAATAAACGGATGCTGGACGGATAGAGAGGAAGCAAAACGGAGGCAGTGAGTACAGAACGGATGTATCGCGTTAATCAACGGATGACAAGTGTTTTTATCCATTTTACATCCTCTTTCCATCCGTTGGTGCAGTGTGACAGGGGCTTTAGCAAAAAACAGAAGTAGTTGTTGGAAAGACCCCTATCATATCAGTCCTTTCATCTTGCAAAGAAGTGAATGAAAATTGACTTCTTCAAGTTGCCTATTTGCACTTAGAAGTAAGCTGGATCACCAAATTTGAGAAAAATCTATCTCTGTGTGTGTGGTTTTTTTTTTGTCTCTCTGTCTCTGCCTCTCTCTGTCTCTGTCTCTATCTCTCTGTCTCTCTGTGTGTGTGTGAAAAATCAATCTCACTGAGAAAATCCATCATGAAAGAAAGAGAACTATTGAGAATAATCTTATTAATATTGCAACTATACAATGTTTAAATTGCATATAGAAAACGTCGTGAGGACATCACCAAAAGACTAAGACTGTGGGGCTCTGTTAATAAACATAGGCTCTGGTTAGAAGCAATAGACAGAGGAGGGGAACCTTACATGAACCGAAGAACCAAAACACTGCTACAAGTGGCATTCAGTTTTTTTCCTCCCATTTGAACTGGAATCTAGGAGAAATGGGAGGCAATTCAGAGCCACGAAACAACCAAAGAATAAAACGGGAGAAGTCTCCCCTAAAAACTTGATGGGTTCCTGATGTAACACCTCAAAGAAATTTGATGGCTGCTAGCAACACATATACATGTAGCCTACAAGCCGTTCTTGCCTTAACTACAGGACATCTGTGCTGAGGGGAATCCTATCAGTGGTGGGATTCAAATTTTTTTACTATCGGTTCTCTGGGTGTGGCTTGGTGGGGTGGCAGGGGAAAGATACTGTAAAATCTCCAGTCAGAGGTGGGATTTGCTGGTTCTCTGAAATTACTCAAAATTTCTGTTACCAGTTCTCCAGAACTGGTCAGAACCTGCCAAATATCACCTCTGGATCCTATGCTTTGAACCACTCCCCAGGGCTTAGCCTGTGAGTTTATATGAAGACTTTGTCTAAATCAGAGACCTCCAAACTTGGCAACTTTAAGACTTGTGGACTTCAACTTGCAGAATCCTCCAGCCAATTGAAATCTACAAGTCTTAAAATTGCCAAGTTTGAAGCCCTCTGGTCAAAATAAATGGCAGTTATTTTTACAGAATATTTTCTTTAAGATACAGTGATAAAAGTTTTAGTCATTGTTGCAGTTATAGCGCTTGCCCTCTGGAATAACACTGCTCCCCTCCCCGAGATCTGTTTGGCTCGTATTTAGACGAGTCCTTAAACTTTGGCTCTTTTCCCAGACCTTGGGCTAAAGCAGGTAGTGGGCCCCTGAAGGGTTGCTTGATTTGTGAGATGGTGGTTTGTTTCCTCCAGAAGCCCTGGGTCTATTGCATAGGATGTTTTACTTTAAATTTAGCGTCTTGTACACCACCCTGGGTTGTAAGGTAATAACATGACATTTTACAAATTAAATTAGAGTTCGTACCTCCGAAAAATGCACTGGAAGGTTCTGTCCATTTTCCTTAGCAACGGACTGCATAATCTGCAGGGCCTTCTTGGCTTTTTTGCGAGTGATAAGCCACCGCGGAGATTCAGGGACCAGCCTGCCAAAAAAAAAAAAAAAAAAACGCCGAGAGACCAATGAGGAAGAGTCGGCAGCTGTCAGCAGATTAGATTTATTGCCTGCAAGAATGCCAAAACTTCATCAGCATCTTAATGAGTTCTTCAGCCTTTCAGTTCTTTCCTGGCACTCTGACTTCCCTGGGCCTCAGGGAAGCCTCCTGGGGGGGATTGCTCCCAGAAAACTTCCCTGGGGCCCAGGAAGGCAAAAATGGAGCTTGGGGGGGGGCATGCAGCACCCCCCCTGCATTCCATTTTTGGGCATCCTGGGCCTCAGGGAATCTTCCTGGGGGGTGTTTTTGCTCCCATAAGCCTTCCCTGAGGGCCAGGAAGACAAAAAAAGACCTCAGGGGGACACGCAGCATACCCCTGCGCTCCATTTTTGGGCTTCCTGGGAGAAGCAGTAGGACAGCAAGGAGGACCTGGTATAGCTGATCATAGGAATAGCTGATCGTCGGGAGGGAAAAAAAAGAAATACCTTCAAGAATGAATGGGTGGGGGAGAACGCAGTCAGCGATGTCGGGCATGCGCACAATGTCACACATGTGCGGTAAGGATTGACTGTGAGAGGAAGAGAGGGGCAGGTGAAGAGGGTGGGCAAGCCAGGGGAAAAATTTGCCAGTTCTCTGAACTGCACAGAATCATAACAACCAGTTCTATACAATCGGTCCGAACCAGTACAATCCCACTCATGCTCAAGTGAGATCCTGGGTTGATTTGTTTGATGATCGTTGGCCATGCTATTCTCAGGAGTTTACACCAATACCAATGTTCAAAAGCATAAACCTTCTTTCTATCCTGCTTCTTCATAATCCCAATTTCACTTCCATAGAAGACAATGGGGAAAAAAATGTTTCCATGGTTCTAATTCTGTCGGTGTAAGATACATCCCAGCATCTGAATATCTTTTCCAAGATCTTCACTGCTACTATAATCAATTGCTAGTCTGCAAGCATATTTGTTAACTGCTAGTTCCTTTCCTCTTGGTAGATGATCTTACAACGGAGAAGATATTCACCATTTCAGTGTTTTCATTGTAAATTTTAAACATGATCGCTCTATTTGTTGTCATTAATTTGGTTTTCTTTTTATTTAAATGTACTTCCATTTTTTCACTATGTATTAGGACTATTTTAAATTTAATAACTGAACATCTTAATTACCTTATTATTAAGAGCTGCAACTATATTAAAAGAATATAGACATATAAGGATGATGACTTATGGCTGTTTGTTAAAAATTATCAGTATTATTTTCAAACTTTTATTAATCAATAATCCATATAATAACTCCAAAATATAGGTCGGTATTATTGTTCCTTCCATAGTGTAGGTGTCATAAGAGCTCATCTAAGTTCAGTTTTAATTAATGACTGAGATTCAGCCAGAGAAATTGTCTTAATCACAACACAAGAATGATTCTCAGCTTATTACAATAACTCATTTTAGCTTTCCTTCATCTAGTGCCATTTATAAGTGTTGGACTCATAGTATTCATAATTTTGGGATGTGCTTCTCTGACACCAAGAGTCCAACTTCTAGAAAAAACTAATTTGCAAGAAACAGCTGCTATTTGTATTAAATAGCACTCATCATGAAAGCATCAGAAGACAATTTGGGGAGGTGGGGGAGAAAAAGGAAAGTAATGGCAGAGTTACCAGTAATATAACAGGAAAAGAAAGTTGGGAAGTGTGGTAACTAGTTGAATCCCCTGCCATGTGGGGATCAAATAAGCAATTCCAGGAAGAATCACAACTCCAAGTGTGAAGAACATCTGTATTACAATTCCAACGACCCGTCGGTGATTTGAACCAACCAGCTCTGTTACTGAATTGACAAAAAGAAAAAGAAAAACTTTGAAAGATAACAAGAAATCCATTATAAAAAGCATAGCTGAAGTACTAGCACATTTTCCCAGTGTCTTATGGCAGCAGCCCCAAACCTTTCTGGCTTGGTAGCCTGGGGGTGGGGGTGGAGAGGGAAACTGGCCTGCAAGGGGTGGGCTGGCACTCATGCATGCACCAGCCTGCTGCTTGCACAAGTCAAACTGTGCTTCTAGCAGAAAAAAAAATAGGAAACCATGTTTCATCAGAATGATGTCATAGCAAATTTTACAATGACAACAATTTTACAAAAAAATCCAGTTCAGTAAAGCTCCTTCAGTAAAGCTATTCAGCTTCAGTATATTGGCCCAGCTGCATTGGGAAAGAAGTGAAAACATACCATGCCTTACCCAGTACAAAGCTTGTCATCCAGGTTCCCTTTCCAAAGATTCCTTGTAGAAAGCGAAATATTGAAAATACAACTATGTTTGGTGCAAAAGCCACTATTAGACCACATAGTCCTGCCCCAAAGCAAGAAAAGAGATAAATGGTGATTCTGCCAAATCTGTCAAGGGAAGCAAAATAAATGAATAAATAAAGAAGAAATGGAGCCAAGGGGAGGAAAAGATAACTTTGAAAAGCTCTAGTGAAATTACTCTTCTTCTCCCAGATGATAGACACTTTAATACTTTTGCCCAGATACATTCAATTACAAGCTCCATGATCTTCAATCAGCATCATTCATTGCTCCTCGCCTTATTAGATTAATTTAAGTTGTCTAATAAAACTATTTGGGAATATCTTCTGCATAAACATGTATAAAATAGTGTTACTACTATGGAGCTAAATCTTCTAAATATGAATAATTCCTAGTTGAATGCCAAGGTATCTCACACCAATTCAGTTCCCTCCACATATTAATTGCTGTAGCAACCTCGGTATGTGCCTGTCTCTGGAAGAGATCAGATGTTTCTTCACTGTTTGTACTAGTGAAGATAAGTGCCTTAAAATTATTACTCTTTTGAACTATAAGAATTTCAAGGTTAGGAATGTGAAAATTATCTCCATTCTTCTACCTATGAATGATCGTAATTAATGATGTCTATTTATCATTCAAGAAGTACAGTATCCTTTAGTATTTTAATCAAATATTCAAAAGTGTTCAGTGTATCCGAGACTATTAATTTTGATGTTGCTTTGGGCCTTAAGGGTTCAAAATTATGACTTGGGATCTCTGAAAATGATGAAAACACTATCAGGAGTCACATAATAACTAGAAGCACTGCTAGACATTGGTAGAATGACTTTTCCTGCCACATACTATGACAGCCAATAAATTTCAGACACCATAAGAAAACCTAACATTGGAAGTATGGCTTTTTCTGGGAAGAAAACTCGGTGAAGAGTGTCTATATATGGGACAATGGTTTCCTGTTGGGAAATCTAGGGACAAAACAACTTTTTTGCCATCTTTGTTACTTTTGGTAGCACACAACTCTTAGATCATGGAAGGCTTTGGAATAAGAAAGACTGGACTAGAGTCAAAGTGGACAAAATTTTGCAAAAGTTTATGCAGCATCATAATCTTGCATAATTCTAGTCATCTACATTCAAATACTTGTAGCTGTCAGAACAAGAGCCAGAAATTGCAGATAAACTGCTTTATATTTGAACTGGCCTCCAGAGTGTGGAAGTCTCTGTCCATTAGTAGGATCAGAGGTCAGCAACGATGACCCCTTTATGACCTGTGGACTTCAACGCCCAGCTGTATGTAAAGGGGCCATCGCTGTCCACCTCTGACTAGGATAGTGTTTTGATATGTTGGTTTCTTAGCAAATTACAATGGACAGAAACCACACTTTCCTATATTTGAACAAGAAATAAAAAGTATGTTTTGTTGCAAAACATGAATGCAAGTTTCCAATATCCTTCCCTCGAATTTGAATGCGAGGAAGGGTGAGAGGGGCATGTAGTACATAAAGGTAAGCCTCTACTTACAACCATTCATTTAGTGACCATTCAAAGTTACAATGGTGCTGAAAATAAGTGAATTATGGCTGTTTTTCACACTTACAACCATTGCAGCATCCCCATGGTCATGTGATCAAAATTTGGATGCTTGGTAATATTTATGGCATATTTAAGGCAGCTGCTGCATCCCAGAGTCTTGGGATCACCTTCCGCAACCTTCTGATAAGCAAAGTCAATGGGAAAGCCAGTTTCACATAACAACCATGTTACTATCTTAACTGCAAGGTTCACTGTGGCAAGAAAGGTCATAAAATGGGGAAAAAAATTTAACAACTTAACAACTCTCTCACTTAGTAAACAGAAATTTTGGGTTTAATTATGGTCACAAATCAAATACACCTGTAAAGTATTTCTCCCTCCATCTATATCATGGGTGTCAAACTCAAGGCCTGTGGGTTGAATCCAGCCTGCGGGGTGCTTAGATCTGGCCCACAGGGCCCCCCTGGAAACTGCAATGGACAGGCCCACAGGGCCTCTGCCTCAGCCCTCTCAAGCTCCATTTTCTCTGGCAGAGCACTGCAAGAAGCCATTGCAGCTGAAAATGGAGTCTAGGAGGGATGCCCCCAACACGAGTGATGTCGAGCTGGCTATACCCACCCTAGCCATGCCCACCCAGTCCCCCGAGGTCAAACACAACCCTGATGCAGCCCTCAATGAAATCAAATTTGACACCCCTGATCTACATAATGCACAACATAGCCTTATTTGTCATGGAAGATAATGCAATCCATAAATAAGTGTTCAAAAAGCATTGTTACCTGTCTGCCGCGTATCCTAGAACAAATCCTCCTACCAGAAATCCTATATTGAGTATAGACTGAGTTATGTCTATTATCCACTTGTTGTCACAGACAAGGTCATACTGCAGAAGGAAGCGTAAAAGTACAGTAAGCTTCAGCAGAGGAACAATGGATTTTAGGCCTTGACAAAAAAGGCTTATTATTTTATGTATTTAATGCTCCTCTTTTCCCTTCCCCACTCCTTTCTTAGATACAAACAGTTTATCATCCAGTCATCATACTTGATCCTTGTGCTTCAATGAATGCTTTGTTTTATAAAGTGATGTTCCTGTATTCCAATATATGAGAGAGAGAAGAGAGTAAATTTTAAAAAATATTTAAGAATGGGTCACCAGTGATAATACCCAGTTCAAATTAACATCTAAAAGGGATTTGTTCCTTCCGTGGTCTCTTTAAGCCACTCCAGAGTTTTTGATGATTGATGCATGAGTCAAAGGCTGTGCACATTCATGCCTATCACATCTGTGTTCATATAAACATTTCTCCACACTGAAAAAGCCTCTGTGCAGTAATCTCAGTGCATATAAACACTTCTCCACACTCAAAAAGCCTCTGTGCAGTAATCTCAGTGCATTTGAAATTAAATAATTTTTCATTATTGAAATTTAAAGCCAATGGCTTTGTTAGATTACTATAAGATGACAGTATGCAAACTGCACTCTGCAGTTCAAAAGAAGACATGCACAATCATCATATGCTTATTTTGGTTCTTCCAAATATACAAAATTGCAGAACTCAAAATCGACATTTTTGCTATCAATAATGGACAGCACAATCCGAGTGTGGTGTCATGGCTGAAAAAGGAGGGCTGGAAGATCACTTGTAAGCTGTACCTTGTTTACCTCTATGATATGGAGTGATAGGGAAGCTGCATTAAGGAAAACAGATGATAGTTGACAAGCCAAGAATACGTGTTGCAATAATTCATCTTTTCTCACAAATGTTTCTTGCTTCTCATTTGGAAAAATGGGGTAACGACTGATATATTCCAGGAGGCTGGATCTGAGCACAGGATTTGACAAAATTTCCTGGGAGAGTTATGTCCTGACAAAATCCTCAGGATTTTTGTATTGTTTTATTTTATAAGATCGTCTAGCTATCTGATTTTTCAATGAATGTTAATAAAATAGGATAGTGGGATTATGTTGATGAATCATGATGAAGTCATAAAAGATTCATAATAGCATTTTTACAGGAAAACAAAATACATCCAGCATAGAATGCAAATTAGTTTAATTACAACTATCTGCTGTACTGGCATTAACTACCTGGTGTTGTGACTGTGCTCTGTGTTTTACATTGTAACGTAAGGTGCATGTAATGAGGATTCCCTAAAATAAACTTGCAAAAAAAAAAAAGACAGCAGAATGTATTGGTTATTGACAGTATCACCAGAATTGCCTGGAAATACCAGATTTACTTCCTAACTAGCTCGATATCTGTGCTTTGCTACGAAACTATGTGGTCGGGCTTAGTTTTTGGGGAGGAAAATAAGGGAGGAAAACATCTGCCTCTGCCTACCAGCATTCATGGGTATTCATCTAGCTAGCATCCTGTCAGTGTGTGAGAGAGTCGAGGGCTATTTGGAAACTGAAATAGTATTTGCTGTGTGAGCAAGAAGGAGGCAGCAAGGAACCTGGGCGTGACTTAGGTCAACTGTTCTGTACTAAAGCTACTTGGTGCTGTGAAACTGAAACTGAAACTCCTCTCCTCTGCTTGTATGTTGCATTTGGAACAGATTTCTTTTCAGGTGAGGAGGGGGAGTAGAACTCCTTAGCACCAGTGTGTGTTAATAATAATATACAAAATACTGATGCTCTTGATAGTCATTTCGAAAAACCCTTTCTTAGTGAGCACCTAGAAGCCAAGAGGAACATATGTGCCAAATTTCAAGTTTGTAGACTTTACGGTTCTGGAGATTTTGTGATGATGCGTGAATGGTATTTCGCTTTTATATATAGAGAGAGAAATTTGTTTTTCTTAAACTATGATTTGAGCAGGTTTTTCTTTTCTCTGGTATGACTATCAGTTGCAAAAGAGACAAAAATTGGGACACTGTAGAATTATGTTGACAGTTTTTGAATCCTCCCAGCAGAGGGTTTATTCCATAAAAAATCAATATGCAGATGGACTTTGATTGCATGAGGTAATAGGAAATCCTATTGGTGCATAATAACTGACCCATTGCCTTACTAGAGATGTTTATTTAAGTCAGGGTTAGACATGCTGTCAAAAGCCAAGTCCCTGAGCCCATGTGCATGAAAGGCCAATTCAGTTCCTATCATTTTCCAGGAATTGCAGGGAAGCATGCCCACCTACAATTTTGTGAAATAATACAGAGATAAATAAATGAATGGTCTGGTTTAAGTTAAGAAGGCTGATCTTTCTAATGCTTGCTGATAGAACAGCTTCCCCGAGTTCACAGCCTCAAAATGATCTTTAATCAATAACCAGCCACAAATCTAATATGATAGGATTGGTACTGAATGCCTTCTGTTCAATGTATATTTGATCAGGTTAAATTTATTTTTAAATAAGAAGAGTTTGATTCAGAGACAATAAATTTTAATTGCATTTAATTATTTTAAATTATTTTAAGCATTTAATATGCTCTTATTCTGGCTGTCAGAGCTGTCATTCTTCACTTGCAGATATACTTCACTGGCAGATATGCTTCCCTAGATACCAGTTTGCCTAAGTCATTGCGGGAGGGAGCTGTGGGAAGACAAGGGTGAAACCAAAAGTGATCTTTATGCTGTCCCAAGACATCCCAGGCTGCAGAGCTGAGAATGGATTACAATGCCTATTCATTCTACCCAACCATTGCAGGGACAATTCCAGTGGTGGGATGCACATTTTTTGTCCTACCGGTTCTGTGGGCGTGGCTTGGTAGGCATGGCTTGGTGCGCATGGCAGAGGAACGATACTGCAAAATCTCCATTCCCTTCCCACACCAGGGGAAAGGTTACTGCAAAATCCCCTCCCCTCCCCACTCCACTAACCTGCCTTCTAGCTCTTTTCTCCTGTGTGGAGCAACAAAAGAAGACCTAGTTGATCATCTGGGACTTGGAAGGCAGAGAATAGATGGGGGTGGGGCCAGTCAGAGGTGGTATTTGCTGGTCCTCTAAACTACTCAAAACTTCTGGTACCGGTTCTCCAGAACTGATCAGAACTTGCTGAATACCACCTCTGGCAGTTCCCAAAACATCTTCGAATATGACTAGATAATGGGGAGATTACAGGGGAGTGGAACTAATGAATCTTTGCATGCAAACTTTTAAGCCCATGTCCCACTGCACCAACGGATGCAAAGAGGATGTAAAACGGACAAAAAAGCTTGCCATCCATTGGAAAACGCGATGCATCCGTTGTGCACTCACTGCATACGTTTTTCATACTCTCTATCCGTCCAGCATCCATCTAATGTGATTTCATCCGCTCAAAAAGTTTTGAGCTGCACAAAACTTTTTGAGCGGATGAAGTATCCAACGCATCCATTCTACATCCACTACGCATACGGGGGACATCCGTTATACGTCTGTTGTGATCCATTACACATCCGCTATATCCGCTAGGCATCCGCTGCGCATTCGCGCAACTCAAATCCGCTCCAGCGGAAAACGGACACAGGGAGGAAGCGAAATGCATGCGGAATGGACACACAGTGTTAGTAGCATGAATGTAGAAAGGATGAAAGCGGATGCAGCTCGGATATAAAGCATTAAAACAGAAAAAACATTCATATAGGGGATGTATCTCAGGTATTTAGGATGTCTGCAGTATGCCTAGAGTATGTGGAAGGACACCTAGCGGACAACCGATATTTCCTACAAAAAGGGGAAGGAAATCACCTGGATCTCACTTTCAGTCCAGCAGCCCTGGTGTGCAGACCTCTTCAGCCTTGCTCTTGTTCTTCAACATCATCCACTGATCTCCACCATGGATCATCAAACATTCCTTTTGGTAGCCGCAATCATTCAACACCAGAACCAAGCCCTCTTCAGGCTCTTTCACCTTTTCTACAGGAAGAAAAGGAGGCGGCCAAGAAGTGTCTGGGTCCGACGATGGATCGGGAGAAGAGCGGAGTTTGGACTGTATGACAAGCTGATGGTGGAGCTGAGGAACGAAGACCCTCGTGCATTCCAGAACTTCATGAGGATGCTGCCAGCCATGTTTGACGAAGTTGTGGAGCATCTGAGACCAAGGTTGACCAAGCAGAGCACCAACTTCCATCCCAGCCTGGACCCTGGGCTGAAGGTGGCACTGACTCTGCACCACCTGGCCTCTGGAACCACATACAGAAACATGCAGTACGCCTGGAGGGTGCCACACAACACCATCAGCATTGTGGTCAGAGAAGTGGTGCAGGCCATCATTGAAGAATATGTGGAGGAGCTCCTCCAGTGCCCCACCATTGAAGAAGGCTGGAGGAAAGTTGCAGAACAGTGGTATCAGAGGTGGAACTTCCCCCACACCGTTGGAGCCATAGATGGCAAGCATGTGGCCTGCAAAGCTCCAGTCAAGTCAGGGTCCACTTATTTCAACTACAAGAGCTTCTTCAGTATCATCCTCTTCACCATGGTCGATGCTGACTACAAGTTCATGTACATCGATGCTTCAGGCAACGGGTCAGCTTCAGATGCCCAGGTATACAACGCCAGTGAACTCAAGGAGGGGCTGGAATGCAACCTCATCATGG
This sequence comes from Laticauda colubrina, assembly GCA_015471245.1. NCBI lineage: Eukaryota > Metazoa > Chordata > Lepidosauria > Squamata > Elapidae > Laticauda > Laticauda colubrina. The sequence goes on from BLBF01000063.1 coordinate 782,407, forward strand.
GCTTCCCAGATCCAGACCCCCTACCCAATGACACACAAGATGTGCCCTACTTCATTGTGGGGGATGACGCCTTCTCCCTCAGAACCTACCTCATGAAGCCCTACAGTTCAAGATACCTCACCCGTGAAGAGAGGATCTTCAACTACAGGCTGTCCAGGGCAAGACGGGTGGTGGAGAACACCTTTGGCATCCTGGCCAACAGGTTCCAGGTACTTCTCACCACCATGCAGCATCGCCCACAGACCGTGAGGAGCATCGTGGAAACTTGCTGCATCCTGCACAATCTCATGCGCACCCACTACCCAGTGTTGCAGAACAGGCTTGTGTACTGTCAACAAGGGAATGGGGACATGGAGCCTGGTGAATGGAGGCAAGGGCGAAACCTGATCGACACTGTGGATGTATCAGGCCCCAACAGAGCTTCATGTGAAGGGAAGAAGCAGTGCAACCTCCTCAAAAACTGGTACAACTCCCCAGCTGGAGCAGTGGAGTGGCAAGACAGGATGGTAGATCCTTAATGGATGCTTCCTTCAGCCTGTCTCATCACACTGATGAGATTCTGCCATGTATGTTGAGTGGCCCTACAATGAATAGGGCATTAATAAAGAGTTTTGTTTATTTTGAAATGTGTGGATCAATATTTAAATTGTTATTGATAATAAAGGGCCATAGGTGTGACAGCTGGGAGGGTGGACCATACAGTCCCACTATGCTTGCACTGGAGGCTTATCTATCCCACAACTATTACCCATCCCGCAGGTATCCCTGCCTATCCCACAGCTATTACCTATCCCACAGGTATCCCTGTCCATCCCACAGCTATTACCCACCCCACAGGTATCCCTGCCCATCCCACAGCTATTACCCATCCCACAGCTATTCCCGATCCCACGGGTATCCCTGCCCATCCCACAGCTATTTCCCATCCCACAGCTATTACCCATCCCACAAGTATCCCTGCCCATCCCACAGCTATTAACCATCCCACAGCTATTAACCATTCCACAGGTATCCCTGCCCATCCCACAAGCATGCAAAGGCTTAACCATTTTCTAAAAGTTTCCACCAACACTTTATTAAGTAAAAAAAATGACCCAAGTGTGTGAAGCAAAGATAACCTTTTTTAATTACAGTTAAGTAAAGTGTAGGACTTTATTTAAAAAGCAAAAGGAACCAAGAAAGTGTCCCAAGCAAAGATAAAATCAACAGGTAACAACTCAGTCTCTGGCAATGTTCTCAGTCACTCTGAGGCATGTCCATGGTCTCAGGTATAAAAGGGACAGGGACTGTGGAGGTGACAATGGGTGGAGTGCTGGTCTGAGGCACCATTGGGGTGCCTGGTCCCGAGAGGACAACAGGAGGTGGTATGTTCAGGAAGCTCTCAGAAAGCTGGCTCAGCCCAGTGAGGTTGAGAGGCCCTTCATCCAGGACCTGGGATGTCAGGCACAGGACGGATGAAAGATGTTCTGAGGCCGGGTTTGGCTGTGGGGTGGAGGAAGGAGTATTGTGGGGATGTCTGGTGTGCAGCTGGGCGAGGTGAGGCGTCTGTGGCATGCGAGGAAACATCTGTGGCATTGGTGGCATCGGTGGCATCAGTGGCACCTGTGGCGTCGGTGGCATCTGTGGCGTCGGTGGCATCGGTGGCATCGGTGGCATCAGTGGCATGTGAGTAACCTGTGCCTGGACTGGGAAGGGCTGCCTGTGC